>KL660323.1:159945-218982 GCA_000732775.1 Stachybotrys chlorohalonatus IBT 40285 | reverse complement strand
TTTCTGTCCAAATCGATCTATATCCATACCGGCTCGTCTAAGTCTCGTCCAGTTGCCCCCTCCACATCGTCAGTATCATAGCCCACAGCGATGGACGTCTCCGGGCGCCCCACCGTAACACTGGACTCGCTGCCGGATGAGCTGATCCATCTTTTGCTTCACCATCTTCCTCCCGAGGACACTCTCATGTCCTTCGCCTTGACTTCTCAGCGCTTCCACCGTTTGGCCGATGAGCCGTTGCTCTGGAGGCATCACTGTCACAGCTCGTTTCACTACTGGGACTTTAGTCACGAGTTCCCACTCCAGAACACCCTTCCGGCCCCCGAGGTTGACTGGAAGGGCCTGTTCATCATACGCAAGAGGAGGCTAACTCAGGCCGCCGCTCTTTTCTCAAAAATCGTCACTACACGTGTTGATCGACTGGATAACATGGAGCGTATCGCTGAGATGGGGTACGATGTCAAGGAGTTTCTGATTGAGCAGTATCGAGCGCCAGACACACACCAAGATTTTCTATCAAGGAGGTATGTGTATATGAGCACGGCATAGAATAGCCCTGCAAACGAGACTGACTCGTGGTCAGGTATTACGCGCAGCGTCTGCTCGACAGCATTCACAAAGAGATCGCGGTGAGGGTATGGTACCAGCAACGATTCCACTCTGCCATGTTTGAATGTGCAGCTGCTCCCAAACAGATCGAGCGGTGCCTGGCTGCATTCGACATGTTCGTGCTGCACGACCAAGTCGGCGACATTGATGAAGTAGGTCTGCGAGCTGGTCGGGTCGTCGAGAAATGCTGACCAAGTCCATGTAGGTGTCCCAAATGCTCGATGACATGACGACGCGATTTCGTTCACTTTACCCGCAACTGAAAGAGCTCCCCATCCGCGACCAAGCTTTGACATTGAACGGGTGGTTAAGGGAGAATAAGCTGACCGGCTTGCGCGACCCTGCCACCAACTATCGCAATATACGCAACTGCTTGATTGGCCAAGTCTTGCGCGCCGAGAACCACGATTCCATTCCCATCATATCTAGCGCAATCTTCTGTTCTATCGCCGAACGACTGGGCATCGATGCCCATTGCTGCCTGTTCCCTACTCATGTCTATGTTTTTGTGAATCTTGATCCCCAGATCACTATAGCTGGTGCCCCTATTACCGGTTCCTACAAACCTGAAATGACCATGTACCTAGACCCATATGGCTCAGACGAGGAACTATCCATCAGTACCCTTCGGGAAATGTTGCTCGACTTTGGCTTCGCAAGAGATTTTGAACGACACCTCTCACCATGTTCCCCTGCGGCGCTTATCTTGCGTTTGATGAGGAACATACACGCCACTGCCGATTCTGTCCGACAGAACCACAGACGCGAGCTGACGGAACTGCTGCGAGGACATCCCTGGACAAATATGCGGGCGCTCATGTACGCCACAGAGTGGGCTTCACTGGTGCTCTCAGGGACTGCTCAACACCAAAGGGTCTATGCTACACTGAAGGATCTTTCCAGGAACTACCCTGAAGATACTTGGCTAGCCAAAACATACTTGTGGAAATGCTATCCATCCATCACGGACGATCACCCGATCTTGCTCGACGAATCGGATCCTGGAGAATACAAACCCTGGGCCGGCCTTTTCTTGACACCACGGCCGCATCCGCCTTTGGACGTATCTCCCAGGCACGAGTATGGATCGACCGACATGCACTTCAAGATTGGCCAGGTATTTCGGCATCGTCGGTACCACGTTCTCGGGGTCATCACAGGCTGGTTTGTCAAACTGTTAAATGTCCTGCATCCTGAAGACGGGACGCATAAGAACGAATATCGATGTTTTTACCGGTGTCTACAAGAGTAAGCTCATGCCGACGTGGCGCTGTTTGATAGCGGTAGTCCTAACGTGTGAACAGGGGAAGTATCGACGTCGACATTGCGATTGGCCCTATGAACATCGAGGTGATTGCTGACCCCACGATTGTTGATCCCAACAATTTCCCCGGCATCGGCCGCTATTTCAAGAGATTCGATCCCGAGACTTGTCTATTCGTATCGAATATAAGGGAGGAGTTTCCCGAGGACTAAAGGGCCAAGGGTGATGAGCTGAAAGAGCAGGCATTGGGATGCTTCTCTTGCAATGAAAGGCAGGTTAATGCTTAATGAAAGACATTCGCAATGGGCAGGATCTGCATATGATATTCTGTCTGTTTCCTAAAGTTTACGACGAACACGAAGCAATGCAAGTAATAGGCGCACTTTAGTCGCATGAGTCGCATGCCTGTTTTTTTTTTCTAGAGCTTGAAATACATAGAAATTAGAGCCTAATACTATTTCTCAAGACCAAGTCGCCATCACATGGGGTATAAAACTGATGCCCAGATGTATCAGTGATGTGCTCTTCATGTCTAAGAAGAAGACTTTATGATATCCTCGAGAACTCCCTTTTGCGCCAGCTTCTGAACCCATTTATGCAACGCCGGTCCGTAATCCTTCTTGCGCTCCCTGACCCTCTGTTGATCCTCTGCCAGCGCTACCAGCTCTGCACGGTATTCGCCCATGGCGACCTTCGTGTCAACGACAAGCTTCTGGCGAAGTTCGTAGGCATTGTTCGCGGTCAGTTTACCCTCTGATATCTTGGCCTTCAAGTCTTCTGGTACCGTTGCGCCTATGATATCACTTCTTTTGAGGTCAAATTCAGAGAGCTGCGATTCATCGTCGATATTTAGAATTGTGGGCTCGGCGGAAACGAGGCTTGTAAATGTTGTGTCCGAGGCGAGCCGCTCATCGAGATAGCGCAAGGCCACCACGGACCGGGCCACAGCTTCCGCATGAAGCGCTAAAGGACTCTGGCAGAGAGCAAGAAGATTGAACGACAGCTGGTCGCCCTCGTATTGCATCATTCTCGCTTCTATTCGGGGCTGCACGAGCATGGTCCAATCGCTCGACTCTGCCGGTAAAGACTCTGCTACACATGAGCACAGCGGACAATCGCGACGAAAAGTCACAGTGGCATACCAATCTTCCGGGGATGCCTCTTGAATCCATCGAGCTCCCATACTGAGCCTGCGACGGGCACATAGGCTATGAAGTGAAACCCGTACTGCGCGCTCGATGCCTTGCGAGACTTTGCCTGGGTTCTCTTCTGCACCTTGGTCGGTGCTTTGGCCTCCTTTTTCTGCTTCTTCGGGGCAACCCGCTGCTTTGATTGCCCTGCTGCGGCCGAAGCCTCGTTCTCCAGAGCCAGGTCGGCGTTGAGATGATCCATACGCCGAGTGAATGAGTTATGGATTGTTCTGATGAACTTGTTGGTGCTCAGGAGGTGCCCGCGCAGGGGCGTGCACTTGCTCCTGGTCTCGTCGTAGAACTCACGGAGCTTGTCGCCTATCTGGATGTCGGGGGCGTTCATAATGATGTTGAGTAGAGCCACTGTCGCACACGCATTGGCCGTGGTCTGAACACATAATCAGCGACAAGACTTTTTGGCAAGGCTATGTTCGGAACACACCTGGTTAGCGAACCACACGTCGTTCGTGGCCTCCTCCTCGTCTGTCTCACTGGCTGTTGGTAAGTACTGAAAGAGGAAGATGAGCCCATAGACGGGCTTTCTAGTATCCGTCAGACTTGTCCAGCACAAGCATAAGTGGACTTACGGTAACAGGGCTAGATCGCCCGGATCTATTGAAAAGACCTCCTGTGCCTTTACATTATTGACACCGAGTTCCCGCAGCATGGTGTTGAAGAAAGCCTCGTCCACTGTTAGCGACGGATATGGATCGGCGTTCATGGGGAAAATGTGTAAACGCACCGGTTCCGACTCCATCTCTATCCAGCCGTCCCATTCCTCGATATCCTCGGCTTTGAGGGGGGCTATGGCCTCTTCCAGGGCATCGCCAGAAAAGGGCATAGCCACCTTGGAAGCCTCGCTGGCTCTGCGCTTGGGGTTTCGCTGTGTAGCCTGCGCTGTGCTTAGGGGGGCCTTGGCAACAATCTTTGCTGGGCAGGCGACTTCCTGATCTTCCAGGGCATTACGAGTGGGCATGGTTCGACGACCAGACCGTCGAAGCGGTTCTTGTAGTGTTGGTGGGACATCCTCTGACGGGGGTTTTGGTTCTGATGTCGAGGGGCTAGCCATGATTGTCGAAGTGCAAACACTCCTCGCAGCGATGCGCCCGCGTTTGTTAGGGTACAGAGCAGCTGGGAGGGTTTGCTCGAAGCCTGCGCTGCACCTCTGTGTAAAGTCTTGTGCAGAGGACAGGCTCCAAGGATCTAGGCGGGATGATCAGATAGAGCAGCCAAGGATCATGTCGAGGGTTAGGTGTAAGAACCCAGCTCCATGCCTGACTAGCGATGGATGATAGAGCAGGTTTGCGAACGATGATGGGACCTCGAAGGGGTAAGATCTACCCAGCGACGACGCTGGAGTAGGTCTGCTGTCGATAATGCTCTTCTAACAACGAGAGCGACGACCCAATGCTTGAGTTGGACAAGTTTGTCTGGGGTGAACTGCCGAAGTTGGACGTAGTATGAGGGTAGAGCAGTCTGAAACTTGAGCGGAGATGGGAATTTGTTATGCATTTACTTCAAAGTCCCGTGGAACCATTACAAAGGCGACGTTGTGGGATATTCATCAGTACCTTAGATAGGGACCACCTGAGATGCTAGAACGTGAGGGTATGCTAGCGAGCCGGAGCTATACTGCAAACTCCAAGAACTAGCCAGTTTCATCAAAAGGCCAGAGATGTAGGCTTCATAGTATATAAGGGAGTTATTAGTGAAGAAACATCGGTTACATGTCATAAAGCCGAGGTTGTGGCATAAAGTAGGGTAGGTAGAGTAGTAAATTGTGATGTAAAAGAAACTGGTGGCAGGCAAGCAAGGGTACTCTTGTTAAACCCCCAAGGCCGGATTGGCATAGGTACTCGCTACTAGATATCCAGGCGATGGATACTTCGGCGTGAGGAGCCGCTTTTTCAACCAATGTGAAGCTCCAAAAAGTCCCTAATCTAATCTCAGGCGGCTTGCAGCCGTTTGAGCGACCCAGCATTTGGCCCAATCGATGCGTGAGAAATCATCGAAGGCCCTTTCAGCCTACCTACTACAGGTACCTAGGCACGGTTAAGTGGAGTACCCACCCACTGATGACCGCGTTTATTGACGTGACGGCAACTGGATCTAAGAAAATATAGGCTGCATCTCCAACAACAACGACCACGACCACGACCACGACCACGACCACGGCAACGGCAACGACGTCAACAAAGGCAGCGCAGCCAGCCCCCGTCTCCTCGTGCGCGCAAGCACCGTTTTGAAACCCAATGGTCCTGCAGAGGCACGCGAGAAGCCACGGAATGCGATGAGCGGAACTCCGCGCATGAGGTCTGGGTTCCCAGCAACCCCAGGTACAACTGCCCAACGGCGCCACCGAACCCAAGAGACGCCCTCGACCGGAGGCTCCCCCTCGTCCAACGCAGCCTCCTCCAAGTCCCCGACGCTTCCTCTCGCCCCCGAGAGTGCCCCCGCTCGCCTCACCACCGAGCCCCTCATCCCCTTGACGCTTCTCGATGCGCCGCAGCAGCGACTCTACGCCGTGGGCGTGTACGTGCTGCTATGGGCGTGGAAGCTTTATGACTGGTTGAAGGTGGTGGAGGATGGCGAGGTGTCGTGGGCGCTCTTCTTGAAATGGGTTCTCATTGACTTTGCTTTCTTGTTTGGCCTTCCGGAGCTGAGGATACCATGGCTCGAGCTGTCCCAGTTTGCCGTCCTCAGTGCCTTCTCGGCGCATGTTATCTTGAATTATTTCTTAATGTTCAACATTCCGGTAAGTCCTCGCCGAGCTGATCTCAAACTCAACTACGGTGCACTAATACACGTCAGCTGCCATGGCAGGGCTTCCTACTTGGCCTACTTAAAATTGTTTACGATCGCGAACTGGCAATATCCGAAAGCAATGTCAGGGTCTCCAATATCCTTAACAACCATTCATTGATCATGGGAAAACAAATCATCAATATCTTGCCCGAGGGTTCGGCCGTCCTGAACCCCTTGCAAGACGCTTTCTGCTTGTCGTCCAAGAACCCAGCTGCGTTGCTGCCCTTGCACTTCAACGCCACCGTGCCGGCCGAGATTGAACTTATTCGCGTTGATTTGGACACCCAGGCACCAGAGGTCATCAAGTTGTCGAGCCGTGAGATTAAGCGACTTGCCAAGCAGGCCCGAGAGCATGGTTCCGATCCCACGACACCCTTCCACTGGTCCTACCCAGTCAAGAAGACGGGCATCTATCGGCTGGGCAAGGTGCTGGACGAGTACAAACTGGAAGTTCAGCGCACTACGAAGGATACATATGTCGTTCAGTGCCCTCAGGCCAAATTTCTCTCTCACGACACTGGCCTTCGATGCATTCGCGACTTGTCAGATCTCTCGCTTGAGGTGAATGGAACACCGCCTCTCCAGATCGCTTACAACCGGACATTCAACGCCAAGATCCACAGCTTTCACTTCCAGAGTTTGATCCCCGATAGCTTCACGTCGCCGTTGATTCCCGGCACCACATCCGTGGTGACCACCGCCGTCGACAACGATGTCTCCTGGGTTCGTTCCTCCAAGGTTGTAGTCGGCCTAAATGAGTCCATGACCGAAGAAGGGGTGTGGGAGTACTCCGTTGACAAAGTGACGGACGGCTTTGGAAACACGGTCGTGTATGCCAGAACTGGCGACGATGCGGACAGACCTAAACATGACGACCTCGTTCGGAGGTTTTCTGTCAAGGAGAGACCCAAGGTCCAAATGCAGGGATGCGACCTGCGAAATCCATTAAAGGTGGCTAAGGGTCGCGCGACCAGGTTGCCCATCCTATACTCGGCCTCTCCGGGTGACACCTCTCACCAACTTACCTGGGCCTTTTCACCAATCGACACCTTGACCAACAGCGGCGACCATGGCGATGCCGTTACGATTAGTAGTCACTCCGCTAAGAGCGCGAGAGACCGGCCTACTGTTTCTCGACCGGGTCTATATACGCTCAAATCTGTGTCCAGCGAGGCATGCGAAGGAGAGGTCGACGAGCCATCCACTTGCCTGCTTTTGAACCCTCTCGAACCGCATCTAGCAATCAAAGCTGAGGAGATTCCTGACAAATGCGCTGGTAACTCTATTGGGCTCCGCGTCGACCTTGACCTCGTGGGCACGCCGCCATTTCTCATTCATTATGAAGCCCATGTCAACAACAAGCAGTATGATCGTACTGTCAAGGTCAAAGGGCTGAAAGATCAACTTGAACTGATTCCGCAGACGTCGGATGGCCATCATAAATACGTCTTCAAGTCAATCGATGATGACGTCTACAAGAACGTACCCTTGAACGTTGCGACTCTGGAACAAACCGTCAAGCCTGCTGCCTTTGCTTTCATATCCAACGTAGAGGCTGAAGTCCAGGCTTGTCTGAACCAGCAGGTAGATGTCGAGGTGGAGCTTCATGGAGACGCTCCTTTCACTCTGGAGTGGGAGACTCTACATGACGGCAAACGGAAACAGGAGCGTCTAACTGATATCCAAAACAAGAGGCTCACCATCAAGACGGCACCGCTCACCAAGGGAGGGGAGTACATCATATCTTTGAGCAGCGTTCAAGACACGCGTGGATGCAAGAGGTATCTCAAGGACGCTCAGCTCAAGGTGATGGTGCGGAGACAGCAGCCTCGCGGTGGCTTCGGCCTGATTGAACAAAGCAGTTCCATCATGGCTGTGGAGGGCGATCGTGTACGCTTGCCGCTCCGTCTGCAAGGAGAAGCACCTTGGACCGTCGAATATCGCAATCTCAATGGCACGGATGCTATGCTTACCAAGATTGCGAACAACCCCAACGACCATATTCAGATTAAGGATGCGGGCGTCTACGAGATTGTAGGTGTCAGTGACAAGCAGTGTCCGGGCCTCGTGGACCCGAAGGCTTCCGAATTCAGGGTCGATTGGTACCCACGTCCAGAGATTTCCCTGGTCCCTTCGAGCAGTCTTACCCATACACATGACGCATTCGTCAAGCAGGAGGTTTGCGAAGGAGACATTGACGGATTCGAGGTCGCGCTCAAAGGTACGCCTGCTCCTGCAGCACTCCGTGTTCCTTCATTAACATATCGAATAGGTTCACCCCCGTATCATGTGCGATACGAGGTCAAGCACAAGTCGCTCCAGGGCTCGCACGCTCTCAACCCTAAAACCTTTGACGCAGCGCTCAGCAAGGCGTCCATTTCCATGGACACAACCAAGCCTGGCGACTACACCTACAAGTTTTTCGGCCTCGAGGACGACTTATACCGGGGCGATAAGAACGCTCAGCCGCTTGTAGTCCAGCAGCGTGTCAATGCCAAGCCGTCGGCAGCATTCACCAAACCCAGCCAATCTTTCAAATTCTGTGTCGAGGAGCAAGAGCACGAGGACAAGATCCCTATCACACTGACCGGCGTGCCACCCTTTGATCTCGAGATCGAGATCAAACATCAAGGAGGTTCGCCTGTTGAGGTGTATCGAATCCCCTCCATCAGCTCCAATTCATTCGGCATGCAGATCCCGCGCCAGCACCTTCGCCTGGGCAGCCAACAAGTTCGTATCCGTAATGTTCGAGACGCTAGAGGTTGTCAGCGAAAGTACGATGTTGGAGTCCCCGCGGTCCAGATCCAAATGTACGACGCACCCTCCATCTATCCCCTGGAGACGCGCCAGGACTATTGCGTGGGTGAGAGGATCGCCTACACCCTCTCCGGCACGCCGCCCTTCGACATCACATATGACTTCAACGGTCGCTGGAACGCCAAGTCGCAAACGACCAGCTTTCGCCGTATTGCGGAGAAGCCGGGCGACTTCGTCATAACCAGCATCTCCGACAAGGCCAGCGAGTGCCGCGCCGCCGTCAACCTGCACAAGACCATCCACCCGCTTCCCAGCGTCCAGATCAGCAGAGGCAGGCAGTCGCGCGTTGATATCCATGAAGGAAACGAGGTGGACATATCCTTCGAATTCTGGGGCACGCCGCCCTTCGAGTTCACCTACACGAGGAGCACCAACGCTAGGAAGGGCCACAAGAGCGTCATCATCGAGACGAGGCACGATATTTCTTACGAGCATAGCAAGGTCATCAAGGCGAGCCAGGAAGGCACGTACGAGGTCGTGGCCATCAAGGATAAGTTTTGTTCGTTTTCGACGCAGCAGGTGGAGAAAAAGGGTAGCAGGTAAAAATGACAGGAGGAGAAGCGTCCACGGGAGGAAGGGGGGGAAAGGTCATTGACTGGGAAGGCTTGGTTTGGGATCCAAAGTTGGGTTGAGAGTTTGTACCCTTTGCATTTATACCATGGCATGGAGTTTGGGAATGAACGCAACTATATATATCAATAGGACTTTTTCTTGAATCAAATAGACACGCTATTAGGAATGAGGCGATGTGTATTTTGTTGGTGAGTCGGGGAGAATATCTTTGTTTGACACGTTTGCTTTCTATATATCCAGGGTATCCAAGCAAAAAATATTTCTCTACTCTATTGCGCTCGTAGAACCTCTGTTGAAGCTATTCCTGCTGCTCAATCTTCTTGATCATGGTACCTCCAGCCCGCGCAATCTCCAGCAAGACGGCATCCCGGTTAATCTCCACAACATCATCATCCCCTTCATCATCCGAGACGGAGCTAAAGTTGTACGTCAACCCAGGCCGGAACTTCTGCCTTTGCAGCCTCGGGTTCCAGATAGCACCAATCACGGCATCGTCGTTGCCTCCGCGGAAGAACATGAGCGAATCTTCATACGCGCGCTGCAGCTCCTCGACGAGAACATCGACAGGATGCGCGCGGAGGGGGAGCGGCGCCTTGCCGGTGCTGTCATCGAGGTTCTTGAAGTGCGAGAGCCTCTTGGCGCTTGCGTCCAGGCCCGCCTCGCGGACCATGGACTTCACCACTCGGGTGGACAGGTGGATTACGACGTCGTAGTCCTGCACGGCGGCCTGGAACAGGATGGATGGGTCGAGGCGATAGTCGTGCTCTTTGATCAGCCTGCACGCAGCCTTGGCTAGGCGCGTCATGCGGGAAGCAATCAACTTGGAGGGGCCGTTGCGCGTATAACCAAGACCGGACTGGTCATGGGACGTAGCGACAATCATGACGGTATGATTCATGTTCGGGTCTCTCTTTCTCCAGGAATCGAGCTCCTTCTGCACCGCGATTCGCTCCTGGGGCGTAAGGTTCTCCGCCGAGTCGACGACCAGCGGCTCTTCTCGCCAGTCCCATCGCGATAGGAAATCCAAGGTCCTCAAGAGTCCCATGAGCGGAGACGAAGGTAGCTTCCACGGGTACGGCTGGAGGAAGGCATAGAGCACGAATAGCTCTACAAGCTCTCCGCTGATCTGTCCGCTGAGTTTGTGACTATCGAACCACTTCTTGACTAGCCGTATTGAGGGCGAAAGCGGAAGCAATCTAGTGCAGAATGTCGCGATGGTCTGTGTGTGGAGAGGGAGAGTTACGAATTGCCAGTTGGACCTGGCTAGCGCTTCTTCGGCCTCGTTACGCACACGGTGATCCAGCGTTTTGTTTTGGATTTGACGCTCCAGAAGCGTCTCTTCTAGATCGCAGTGAATCCGTAAACGAAAGGCTGCGCCTGTACTGTAGACGACGTCAAGATAAGCAAGGTTCTCAATGCCCAGGTCATTGTTTTCTCTGCCTAGGTAAGTCGTAATGTTCTCGTGTGCTGCAGTCAAACGACGGTCAAAGTCGAGCAGAAATTCGATCTTGGCCTCCTGGATGGCAACCAAGTTCTCAGGCCACTTGCTCGAAGCCTCAAAGTATAGATTGACGTCCATCGACTTCAACGAATCCATATGAAAGCCTAGCAAAGGCGGTTCGATGGAAGAGTAACGCGCCAGAGGTGATACAGGTGACAGCTGCCGAATCTGCAAGGGAAGCTCTTCCAGGTTACGAATGTCATGCTCCAGTGTCTGAAATTCCTTGCGCGATGCATCAAAGGCCTCTTTATCCATATGTGAAAGAGGGACGACTGATGAGAGTCCGTCGCCAAAAGACTTTAAGCCATCTTTAGGGATCTTGAGATGTAGGCCGAGAACGTAGCGAGCGATTTCTTCGCAAATCTGGAAAGGCTGCTTGCTGGACCATTCCACGCATTCAAGGATGCTACCATCCTTGAAGCGACGAAGCTCGGCTTTGTCACCCCAAAATTGACGAAACTTTGCAGCGTCCTTTTGCTCTTCTGCCGGTGGGCCGTACTCCATCGAACGAGACATTTGAGCGTAGTTGAAAACCACACCAATGTGAATAGGATCTGTTTTGCTAGGCTTGGAAGATCCTAATGCCCACGTCGAACTTGGCGGCAACTGGAGGTGAACTAGCTGTGCTCGATCGCCGTAGGCTTTCTTAAGAATCTTATATGCCTCTTGGCTGAAGTCCCAAGCAGGACCGCGGCAATCGGAAGACTTGTTTTTCGGTGTGCCTTGATTCTGAACCTGAAGGATTGAATCGAATGTATGGAACGAAGAGTCGGCCTTGATGATGAAAGAGGGCCCAAATTTGTCGGCGGCTTCATCAGCCAGCAGGGTTGTGGTGGACTTGGCATGAGACTGGAGTAGAGCAGCAGACCAGGGACTCATCTTGAAAAGCAGGTTGAGGCCTCTGGCAGCGTCGTACATGACCGGACCAGACTCTCGAACGCCGTCGATGCCTGTCGTGAGCTTGCCGAGGATTAGGGGCTTCTTATTGAGGTCCACCGTAGACAAGAACTGCACCGCCGCTTTGAACAGCTCACTGCTGCTGAGCGAGTGAGAAAGCACAGCCTGGCCGTTGCGTCCACCTGTCTGCAGTAGGAGTGCAATCATCAAGGACCATTCAAAATGGCCGAAGCCACCCTGGGACATGGCGCCGCCATAGCCCCGTTGCTGAAGCCATATTCTGCCAAGAACGCAAGCCTCTGGAAAGGCAGGGCACTCATTTCTGGTATGGGTGAGCAGGCGTAGGTACGAGATGAAGGTACTCTCGGCAGCGAGGGTAGAGTTGTAGAATGGAGTTGCAGCTTTGTCGCCTTGCTTGACGTCTCCATCAGTGCTCCGGTTGCAATTCGAGTTGGCCAAAAGCTTGGACTTTGGAAAGAGGTCCTCGGGAGCGCAGGGGATGAGTCGTATGATGTACTCTGGCCTTTTGGTGCCTTTCTTGGACGGCTTCGCATCACCATTCGCAGCTTGAGCAGGAGCTGTCGATTTGGGATGAAGAACAAGAACGGGTAACAGCGGGTTCTCGTTGAGGTTTTCAAAGGATAGGTCCATGGAGTCGCTTAGCCCTTCTCGTATGTGGGCCGAGATATATGCAATATAGTAAGCCCTTCGATAGAAGTATCTCAAGTTGAGGTAGTCCTTCTCTTGGAACAGGGACCGAGGCATCTGCACAACCATGTCAATGCCTAGCCGTGACTGGTTCTTGACCATCGTCTTGGAGACGTAGCTGCCCACGACGTTGCATTGCGTGGGCTTTTCGTAAGAAACCTTGTAGAGAGAGTCTTTGGAGGGTCTGGGCTCGGGGTATGGAACAACGATGCGATATTTCTTTTCGAACTTGGTTGTAGCTTCGGATATCTAGGAAGAGTCAGTCGCTAGGGGACAGTACAAGAACCAGCAGCGGAAGAGTGCATACAAGAAGCGATTCGTGAGATTCTATCGAGTCCACTATTGTCTTGATCTTGTGTAATTGACCATCCGCCGCCTTGAGTGCCGTCGCCGAGTCCAGGCGTGCCTCCTTCAACAATTCGTCGGTCTGGAGGATGAAGGTACTGGCAGTGGAGATGCGCGAGGAGTCGCGGGATTGGAAATCGATGAGCCCATCATGTCGAATCCCCGAGTCGGAATCGTGAGCGATCTTGCGGCGCTTCGCAATCGACTCCATGGTGGCGGTACTTGCTGTACAAGACAGCAATGTTGGTGTCTGTAGGCTCGACGATCGTCAAGATGCGACTGTCATTGCCAATTCCCAAACTTTTTTTTTTTCCTTCCATAAAACCATCCTAGCCACCCGCTGAGGGTGGGGGGCGATAAGCTGATAAGAGCATCTTCGTCGACGCTGGACGGGGAAGACAGGACCCCTTGTTTAGTACAGCAGCGGGGCTTCTCGGGAGGTTGTTTGCATCATCTTTGACTAAAGGCCTTTCGTGTTGGATGTCACATTACATGTTTGATGAAGCTCGATCAGGGAATTTCTAGTTCTTTGTCTTCTCCTTATCTTTCTAAAACAACCGAAGCCATTAACAAATAGCATATTCCATGTCGATGGCGGTTATTGGCGGGTCGAAGAACTGCACCGCGGGATGCTCTGGATCAAGGAAAACACGCAATCATCACTGCTTTCCAACGAATGCACGCAAGGTTGCCTTGTCAGAGTCCTAGTTTAGGCTGGTTCGCGATGTGAAATATTGCAGATGCTCCCCTTCTTCAGCCGCATACTCGCCGTCGCTAGAAAACCGTTGCCGTGGCCTATGCTCTCTCATCATACCTTTCTATACGAGACAAGCAATGCTATCTATTCCGATGTGATCCATTGCCATTGCCGCCAACGAGCCCTTTATTGTCGGAGCCGACATCGGGTTCTGCTATTCCTTGATCCGACAGCATCACGAAGGAGCCTCTGCATTGTCTTTATACCTTGCTTGTGCTAGGCTCAGCCGGTTAAACACATACCCACTTGTCCGGACCCAAGTATCCTTTCCGGCAGCATTTACTTGGGCAGACCATTGAACCTACATCTGGTCTAGCTCCAGGCATGGAGCAGCTTGGAGCAGCTGGCTTGGTAGCGGTTGCCAGTACCCGACCTTGTCTGCCGATGCTGCGGTGGTGGGGGAAAATGGAGTATCCGGGCGGGTAAAGGAC
This sequence comes from Stachybotrys chlorohalonatus IBT 40285, assembly GCA_000732775.1. Taxonomy (NCBI): domain Eukaryota; kingdom Fungi; phylum Ascomycota; class Sordariomycetes; order Hypocreales; family Stachybotryaceae; genus Stachybotrys; species Stachybotrys chlorohalonatus. Next base: position 205,085 of record KL660323.1, on the reverse strand, counting down.
TCGTGGCATCCGCCCGCTGCCGCCGTAGTAGGCGAGCGGCCATCCTCGGCTCAAAAAGCCCCAAGCATCGTCATTCCCAATCGAGGCTACTTCCGTCTCTCAAACCACCCACCTTCACAGCCTGGATCATATCTTGCTTGTGCCTTTTGCTCGAGAATTACGACGTCAGCGGGAAGCAGGCCGTTCGTGATATCGTTGGTATAGACTCACTGATTCTCTGGATTCCTCGGTCAATTCCAATTAGTACATCTCCCACCCGTTTCCATCATGCCTACCGCAGCGGCTCTTCGCGTGCGGACCCTGAAGTCCTTTGCTCGCCATGGCTCCAATGTAGGTCATCGGTCGTCCCTAGATTAGCACGATCGCTCCAGAACTGACCTGGGCGTGCAGCCTACTTCTGTGTTTGCCCGGGCATTCTCGGCTACCGTTCGCCGAGCTGAGATCAACAAGATCTTCCCGTCTGCCGCCGAGGCCCTCAAAGACATGAAGCCCAACACGACATTACTATGCGGCGGTTTCGGTCTCTGCGGTGTTCCCGATACCCTCATTAATGAAGTCCTCAACAAGCCAGAAATCAAGGGTCTCACGGCCGTCTCCAACAACGCAGGCACGGACACATTCGGCCTCGGCAAGCTGCTCAAGACGAAGCAGGTCAAGAAGATGATTGCGAGCTACATTGGCGAAAACAAGGTCTTCGAGAAAATGTACCTGACCGGAGAAGTTGAGCTGGAGCTTACCCCCCAGGGCACCTTGGCCGAGCGTTGCGCCGCTGGCGGCAAGGGCATTCCCGCCTTCTACACCCCCGCAGCCGTTGGCACCGTGGTTCAGACCGGCGAATTGCCCCTCAAGAACAACCCCGACGGCACTCCCGATCAGTACTCGTATCCCAAGGACGTCAAGGTTTTCAACGGCAAGTCATACCTGCTCGAGCACAGCATCGCCGGCGATGTCGCCTTTGTCAAGGCGTACAAGGCCGACAAGCTCGGTAACTGCCAGTTCCGTCTGACCGCCAACAACTTCAACGGCGCCATGGGCCGAAATGCAAAGATGACCATTGTCGAAGCCGAACACATCGTTGAGCCCGGCGAGATTCCACCAGAAGCTGTCCACCTGCCCGGCATCTATGTCAAGCGAGTCATCCAGAGCACCAGCGAAAAGAACATCGAAAAGTTTACCTTTGCCAAAGACGAGAACGACCCTGATGCCAAGAAGGCCCTGGGCACTGGTGACACGGCGGCAAAGCGTGAGCGCATCGTCCGTCGCGCCGCCAAGGAGTTCCAGAACGGCATGTATGCAAACCTGGGCATCGGCATGCCGATGCTTGCCCCCAGCTTCGTCGGCCCCGAAGTCGAAGTCCAGCTACAGTCTGAGAACGGTATACTCGGTCTAGGACCATACCCGAAGAAGGGCCAGGAGGACGCCGATCTCATCAACGCTGGCAAGGAGATTGTCACATTGAAGCCTGGTGCTGCCGTCTTTGGAAGCGAGGAGAGCTTCGGCATGATTCGCAGCGGCCGGATCAACCTGACCATCCTGGGCGCGATGCAGGTCAGCGCGGCTGGTGACTTGGCCAACTGGATGCTGCCAGGCAAAGTCAAGGGTTTTGGTGGCGCTATGGACCTGGTGAGCAACCCCAGCGCCACCAAGGTGGTGGTGACGATGGAGCACACAGATAAGAAGGGCAATCCCAAGATTGTCAAGCAGTGTGCCTTTCCTCTTACCGGCAAGGCCTGCGTCTCGAGGATCATTACGGAACTAGTGAGTTTTTACCGAACCCAATTTATCCTTTGGACCAAAAAAAAAAGACTGACATTGCGATGCAGGGCGTGTTCGATGTCGACTTCTCACATGGCTTGACGCTGGTTGAGATTGCTGATGGGGTAACGGTGGATGAGATCAAGGCTAAGACAGAGGCGCCGTTCAACGTGGCAGAGGATCTGAAGCCCATGCTATAGTGAAATGCGACTAGAGTAAAGAGTTTTTGTTTCGTGATATCTCTGTATATAGATCCAGCGTTATTTATGACAAGGTCATGTAGATTCGAAGCGGTGGCTGAAATGTAGCCAATAGTTGGCATCAAGTAATCCTACTGTCGTGGTGAGAATGACATCTTCGAGTCAAACACGCGCGTACTTCCGACCTGACAAAACACGCAAAAGCCCCTAATCACTTATGTCAAAGAAAAAAAGGAATGAAACCATGTCTTCTTACTCTGTAGTCTAATTTGTTCATTGGGCTGGTAAACTGTGTGTCCTGCTACTGGCCGTCATAAGTAGCCAAGGCCCCGTCGTTTCGCCTCCCCACACATCGCCGCCCAACCGCCGACAGCCTCCCCGCGACAACTCCCAGGGCGGCTCACGGCCATGTTCGACCCGTCGTCCGGCGTAAGCTACCGAGAATGGATCGTCCCGGGCCGCGTGCAGTCTAGCCCCTCCGACCGCGACTGGTCCCGGAGGTGTCCGTACCCGGTCTTCACAGCCCGGGGCACCCGGGGCCCCCGGTCGCTAGTTGACATCGCGACCAACGTCATCGCCAACAACATCGGCGATGTCACCGACGAGCATCTGGAGGCGTTACCGACGCGGCTCCTATGGCACGTGTGGAGGTTCCTCGAGGCGCGCGGCGTTTGTCTGCATGCTTGGAGGCTGTTCTCGAAGCTCCTGCTGTGCGAGGAGGAGGACGACAAGCCGCTTGGCCTGTACCGCTTCAGACAGCACATCTGCCGTCCTAACGAGGAGCTGAGGCAGTACCTGGAGCCCCTGACGTCCCTGTCGGCCGACTTCGTCACCCATTTGGTCATCAGCGGTGGCTGCAACTTCACCACGAATGAACTGATGTGCCTGGCAGAGATGCGCAACTTGGGTGTGCTGGAACTCATCCAACCAGCTGACGAACTGCGCACAACATATCCAGAAGTCGGCGACCTACTAATCCGTGGCTGGAGCGGAATGGACAACCCTTTTCCGCTCCTCAGAATCCTTCGAATCTGGGGCGACGAAACCACTACGCAGGACTCGCTTCAATGGGTAGCCGGCTTCCCTTCTTTGGTGCTCTACGACGTCACGGGTGCTCGGACGGACTGGACCGACCCGGATGTTCGCGCGATCCAGGCAGGATGGGAGTTGGACACGTCAACACCTGGCAGTGACGACTCTTTGTTACGCTACCTGATGCTATTCGCGCCACTCAACGACGACCACAACACTCTACGCGAACTGTCTCGCACCATCGACGGTGACCTCGTATCGTTGTGTGCCGACTCCCAGTGCGTCGTCAAGTTTGTCAACGATCGTCAGGCGCCGCCGTTGCTAGATTATCTAACTGACAGGGCCAAAATCGGCCTACCATCATGGGACACCGACGCGGCGTCGCGAGACGCAAGGGCATGCCACGGCGCGCCCTTTGAAGCCTGGGCGTTCTGGCTCTACTCCTTCATCGGGCAGATCAGCCAAGACAAGGACCTTGAAAGCAACGGCATCGGCGTCGATTCTCAGGCCGTTGTCGGTCCATTCGTACTGCCGTCGAAACCCATGGCATGCCTCTTCCTGGGGCACAGTGGCCGTGGGGGGATTTCGTCGCACCCTTCGTACGTGAGCCGCGGGCTCTTCGCCACGAAGAGATTCACGTTTACGAGGCCCGCAGCCGGTCGGAAGACGGCAGCTGCTTCGCAGAAAATTACGGCAGTGGCTAGCCCGCCGGTCGTGACGCGCGAAAACGCGGCGCCTGTGTCGACCTTTCGGAGCAACAAACGAAAGCGAATTAAGGATGTGCTGGAGGCATTGTCCCGTTAGGAGGATTCGGTTCATCAAAGGCCCAGAGGGATCCGTGTTCCTAGGAGCCTCAACCCATGAGTCTTTGTAAGTTGCGACGCACCTACAATAATTGCAAACATTCAGAATTGAAGTCGCGAAGTGGCTTGCGGCAGATGCATGGCGGGATATTCCAGGCACGCTGCTTATTCGATTGGAGTCATTTGAATGCCGTGGACCAGACACGCATATTCCTGTTCCCCATGTCCAGTCCACCCTGAATTGACCTACCAGAAGAACGATGCCATCCTTGTGGGCGTGGGCATCACATACTTTTACATACGACCCATCAAGAAGCACTCGAGCGTCGAAGAGAGTTACAGGCCTCGCGGCAAGGGCATCATCTACGGGGCCAGAAGCCACCCAAGGTCGTTAAACCCGAAGCAGGGAAGAGGATGCTGTATGTCCCGCCGTTATTCTTTTCTCCGGCCCAACAGCAGCCGAAACTGCGACAGGATAGAGGGTAAGTCGACGGAAATGATCTCTCCTCCAGTTTCCCCTCCAGGTGCATCCATTGATGATTGAAAGCCAGAGTGAATTTGAAGGATTAATTTGTATCTTTCTAGTAGGTTGAAGAGGAAAGGGAAAAAAAAAAAAAAAAAAGTGCGAAAAAGAGTTTGGCGCAGATATGGCCGAGGGATTGCCGGAATAATGATGTGCCGTGTAGCTCAAATACCTAACTCATCTGCTTAGTTCTCGTCCTACCCTACAGTGCAACAATCCAGGCATGTCTGAGCCTTCAAATCAAGCAATATCAAGGCATCCTTCTTACTACACTTAACGTATTCACTCCAGGAACACCATATTCTATTTCTCAATGATGATTACAGAGTTTTAGGTCGCGACCATGTATACTATTCGGGTTCGGTTGGTAAGTATTTTGAGTACTTTGGTCGCTGTTGTAGGCGACGATTTGCATTCACAGCGCCCTGATTAGCTGTTGCAAGGTAGCCAGACCCAGACCCATACTCGTAATGACTGTGCGAGCACTAGGGTGATTTGCCGTCAATGCATGCGGGTCTCTCTGACTTTGCCAGTACAGTGAGTGAGTCGCGCGTTGTTTGGTAGGTAGTGTCGTGTGCCTGCAGAAGCACATTGGGCAACGGGTACGCGCCTCGCAACACAGTCCTCCTCGTGTTCTAGATTGCCTCGTTGGCTTGGGTGCTATTGTCCGTGCATGTGAGCCTGACTCACAGTTGGGTCGGCGAGCCACAAGAAGCTGCACTGCGCCCAAGGACGGACGCGAGTATCGCAAAGGATGCACTCTAGTAGTAGGTACTTTTTGGCCACTTTAAACAGGGTCTTTTCTTGTTTGCAGATGGTGCTCAATTTACCCCGCTACCCCTCCACCCGTCCAGCCTGGTATTTACTTCAGATTCTTCCAATCAAGGTGTAACTCCTGATCACTTTCCGCGAATCTGATCTGCCCTTTCCAAACTCCAAAACCATTTCGACTTGCTCGCGAGGACTACTCAGGAGCCGAGTCATCGCAGTATCATCATCAACATTTCAACCTGAACACTTCCCTTTTGCTTCAATATGGCTGGCGGCAGTGGCCCAGGATCATCTAGCCGTGGTCGAGGCGGCAAGTTTAAGAAGTACACCAGAGGAGGTACGTAGGAGAACTGCCACTGCATCGTATCCAAGCCGCTAACACAAGCAACGCGCACTAGGCGGAAAGCACTTCTCCCGCGACTTGCAGCCTCTCGATGCCGACGGCAACCAAGTCAGCATTTGGAGTCCCGATGCAAAGCGCAAGTCAAGTGACGATGAGGACGAAGAAGACGAGGAGGAGGACTCTAGCTCAGACGAGGATGCCACCAACGCAGCCGCCGGCTCCAGCGCAGCTGCAAGCCGCGACGAGCGCAAAGCCCAGAAGAAGGCGCGTAGGGAGGCCGCAATAGCCAAGCAGAAGGCTCAGACCGTTGAGGTCGGCGACCTACCCTCCAGCGACGAGGACGAAGACGAGGACGACGATATGCCGGCAAACCCGAACCACTCCAAGGCCGCCCGTAACCAAACAAAGGTTATTCGCGAGGTCGAGGAAATCACAGAGGGCGTCAACAAGCTGAAGGCGCCAGCTAGTCGCCGCGAGAGAGAGGCCCTCGAGGCCGCGGCCGCCAAGGAGAGATACATGAAACTTCATGCTGCCGGCAAGACGGACGAGGCCAAGGCCGATCTGGCACGTCTGAAGCTCATTCGTGAGCAACGCGAGGCCGAGGCTTCACGACGACAGGTAAGAACTAGCTAACTGAATTTCAGCATCACCAGTGCTAAAGCTGCAACCAGGCCGAGAAGGAAGAGAGGGAGGAGCAGGAGAAGGCTCGTCGAGCTGAGATTGAAGCCAAGGAGGCAAAGAAGCGGGCGGCTGCTGCAGGGCCGACCAAGAAGAGCAAGAAATGAGCTGCAGAGGTCGAACATTTTCTCTATAGGGAGGTGTCATGTTTGGGGACACGTCTGTTTTCAGATCTGCCAAACGCAGAAGCGACCCTGATGACGATAGCGACGATAACTTTCATAGAAATAGCCGTGGCGGTGGTCTTGCAAACCGAGGAGTATCCCGCACGCCTTCACCAGTCGTATACGTCTCATTCCTGCCTGGTTCATACTACAGGAAGTGGTGATGATCTAGGAATAAGTAGCAGTGGCGAGAGAATGTGGCACTGAATAAGTAATTCATGCCACCAATTCTTGCGATTTGGTTAGACACCCCATGATTTGCAGCCCCCGACTGCTATGTTGCGTCCACCTGAAGTTGTTGCAGACGCAAAGCTACTGGCGCTATTAGAGAAGGCTGGTGCGCCTACCTCTTTGGGATGCCTCTCGAACAACCCCCCACAATTTCGTCAGATTCCAGGAAGCCAATCCATTGTTAGCAGCAGGAGCCAGGGAAAAAAAAAAAAAGAATCCACAGCCCACTATGTAGGCAAAATCCAATCGCTACCCCGACCGCCTAAAATTATCGACCGCCTTTCGATCTTGCAAATCGCAACAGCAAATCCTGCGGTTCACGCCACGTTCGAACACGTCTTGAGTTACTATTGCAGGCGCCAACGCTTGGAGATAGCTGTACCTATCAGCTTGATAGATTCGACAAGATGGGAGACGCCTCGCTACGGGTTCGTTGGCATTCCACATGTGCCCCGCGGCTCGCGGGCAGCGCTTCGGCATGATGAGGGCCTTATGAGCTGACTACCTACTATAGGATCGCCTACGCGATCATGCTGAGGCATTTGACGGACTTCTGAGCCTGATCCCGGCCAAGATGTATTACGGAGAAGACAATAGCGTATGTACCCTCAACCTCGCCAGGATGCTACATCTTCACGAAGCACCACAGCCCATGTCTCTCGTTCCGTCGACCGAGCCAACGTGTATACAATCGTGTCCTACGGCTAACGCGACGGTTTCAGGAGCAATGGAAGAAAAAGAAGCAGACAAAAAAAGAGGCAGCAGCTGCCCGACGTAGCAAGCTTGACCCAGACAGTGAGCTCAACCGTAATGCCAAAGAAGTCATGGACGAACGAGCCAGGAACAAGCGCAAGCTTCGAGAACTGGAGGATCAAGATCAGGAGGAGGAGGAGGACGATGAATACGAATTGCTCGACGGCGTGGATCCAGAGAAACCTGGCGAGGGACTGAAGAAGGCTCCGGAAACAAACAAGAAGCAGAAGCTCGACCAGAAAGAGGAAGATGCACCAGTACCAGCGGATGGCCAGCAGGCCAAGCTATCAAAGAAGGACGAAAAAAAAGCAGCCAAGAAGGAGAAGCGGAAAGAGAAAAAGGCAGAGAAGAAGACACCCAAAACACAAACATCAGGTGCAACAGTAGAAGGCGGTTCAAGGGCTGATGAGTCGCTCGAAACTCCAGCTGCAACGTCTGCAAAGTCAAAAAAGTCGAAAAAGGAGCCAGCTCCCCACGATGCCGCATCTAATAAGGACTCGAAGGAGGAGCCCATACATGAGAGAAGCAACGGTGACCAAATGGACTCACTCGACATTTCGGGATTGGAGAAAGATGTTGATGACAGCGGTGCTTCCGCGGTACAGTCGGAGGTGCAGTCACCGATTTTCGATACAAACGAAGGGGCGCCGGGTACCACTGATGCATCCATCGAGCCCGCAAGCACAACCACATCAATTTCCTCCACCGTCCCACCGTCCGAGAAACCCAAACACATCAAGTTGCCCTCTGACACTACTGCTCTAAGAGCTCGTCTTGCTGCCAGAATTGAGGCGCTTCGCGCAGCACGAAAAGCGGATGGACCAGATGGAAAGCCCGTTCGGACTCGCCAGGAACTCATCGAGCATAGGCGCTTCAAAGAGGCACAGAGAAAGGCGCATAAGAAGGAGCTAAGAACCAAAGCAAAGCTTGAAGAGGATCGGAAACGAGAAGAAGCCTTGGCCTCCAACAGCCCCAGTGTCATGAGCCCAATGGTTGAATTGGACGAAAATACTGGCAACTTCTCTTTTGGGCGCGTCGCTTTCGGCGACGGCACACAACTCTCACACGACCTCAGCTACGTCCTCAGCCAAGGCAAGAAGAAGGGACCATCGGATCCGAAGACAGCTTTACTCAAGCTGCAAAATCAGAAGAAACGTCTTGAGGAGTTAGACGAGGAGAAGAAGAAAGACATTGCCGATAAGGAGGTTTGGCTAACGGCGAGACGGAGAGCCGAGGGTGAGAAGATCCGAGACGACGAGGCAATGCTGAAGAAAGCTGTGAAGCGCAAGGAGGTTGCGAAGAAGAAGAGCGAGAAGGCCTGGAAGGACCGGACGCAGGGCGTGGAAAAATCACAGAAGGAGAGGCAGAAGAAGCGAGAAGAAAACATTAAGAAGCGCCGCGAGGATAAAGTCCTGGGTAAAGCAGGCAAGAAGAAGAAAACGGGCCCGAAGAAGAAGAGCCGCCCCGGATTCGAGGGCAGCCTAGGTGTTGGTGGACGAAGAAAGTAGACATTGGCTTTCGGTTGATGAAACCCGTTCCTTGTCAGCACCTTGACGGATGAGGAGGGGGGCTGGACAGTGCCTTCAGACGAGGGGAACGGGTGCTGATGCATGTGTACATGTTGCTATTCTTACCCATTGGCGAATATAGGTCATAGCATAGGTGAACAGGAATTCTTTCATGTACGAAGTCGCACTCGTCAAGCGTGGCATGTACCTTGCCATCGGGACTTGACGTAAAATACGGATAGATGTTGCGATATTGTCATACTCTGTTACTCTGTTACCGTGTCACTGTAACCCTTGCATTCTCATTCCAGCATGATGATAAAAAAAAGAGGTTCATCCTTTGCCAAACCTGCTAAAACAAAAAATCCTTTCAAATCCCCTCCTCATGATCTCCTTCCCACCCGTCTACCTAAACCTCGAAGCCCCAGGCCCTTTTCTTACACTTACGGTTTCTTTTTCGAACCACTGCTCTCACACCTCCGCAACCAAGCCGTTAAGCTAAATTTTTTTTTTTCCAAAGAAAGAACAAAAGTATAGAGAGGAAGGGGATAAGAGCGTGGAGGTTTTGTTGAGGGAAGAGGCGATACCGACAGTGCAAGTGCCAGTTCTCGGATGGATGGGCGTGAGCATATGTGTCATGGATTATAGAGTCGCAGTGCCAAGCTGCGTGAGGGAGAGCGTGTGCAAGCGAGGGGTTGGTCTTTCGGAACAGATTGGTATGAGGGGGAGTGAAGAGGTTTGTTGGATACTTGGGGACTTGTCATCCTTCACGGAGACAATGACTTGTGGGATGCGTCGGACAATGTGCCAAGTATGATTTATAGGAGGGAGTCGAGACGAGTAAAGACGTTCAGGCAAGCAGCCACAACCTCGAGCTGCAATTCCCTGTCCTTGTTCTTGTTGACTTCCTGGTTAGGGGAACAAGCACGTCAGTACTGTGACGAGTTAACATGTAGCTTGGGAGGGTCTGCGTACCTCGGCAATGACCTGCGGCAGATTCGCGCCGATGCCGTTGCCAGTAGCCTTCTTGCCGAACGGCCACTGGCTGTAATCGGCCAACAGCTCGTCCGTCTGCGCAAAGGCCCTCTCCCGCGCCTCGTGGCCAAGCGTAGAGAGGGCATTCTCGAGAACGTTGGCAGCGTAGGCGGCACACACCATGGCGACGGTGCGCATGTAGCGGAAGTCGAGCGATTCGGGGAGGAACTGACTGCCGTTGAGCACAACGGTGCGCTGGGTGAGCATGTTGCGGACCCGACGACGGATCTCTTCTTTGGCGCCCGTGTCGGTGACGGGGTGTGTGGCCATGTCGAAGAGGAGGAAGTTTCGCTTCTCGGTTCGGAGGATGCCCTTGTCGACAAGACCCTTGGCGAGGCGTTCGCGCACCTGCTTGAGCTGATAGCCAATCTTCATCAAGTTCCATGTCTCGCCTGCATTCATCACGTCAGAAATCACGGCTACTATGCAAGCTGACCAGGGGGCCGTTACCGCTCATTAGGTCAATCCAAGAGCTGACGCTCATCTTCTCGCTCTGCTTCATCAATTTGAGAGCCTCGTCCAGCAGCACCTCGCCAGTGAGGGTATCGTCAATCACTTCGATATTTCGGTCGGCCAGGGGGAACCGTCTTCTCGAAGCGTCCTTCTCCATGCTGATTCGACCGCGGAAGGCAAGCTCCAGGACGATGCATCCTCGTAGGGCGTAGGAAATGTTGTCGTTCCAGAATGACAGGTAACCCTAGGTACGAGAGAGTGTTAGCGACTGTTTCAGGGATTGTGTACGTCACGGCCGACGGCTTGGAGCGATTGCTGCGGGAAAATTCGAAAAGGGGGCGAGGCTCAGCGTACCTGCTTATCCTTGAGACCAAGCAGTAGCACCTCCTCCATCATAGTGAGCTTGGGCTGCTTGCTTCGTTCAGCGCTTTCGCTGATGTCCCGGGGATCATAGGCGATCTTGTGGCCATTCTCGTTGCTCTCGTAGCTCGTTTCGGGACCGCTGTCCTTGGTGGTGCTGGGCCTGCTTGCGCCATTGCTCCCTTCGCCCTCAGCGGGATTCGTCGAGGAACTGCCCGCAGCGGCGCCGGCACCGCGGCGTCGCGTCAAGCCCGACGTCGAGGACATTGCCTTGGGGTTTCGTGTGTTATTGTTGTTGTTGTGGTGGTGATGAAAGTTGGGGCGCTGCGCCACCCAGATAGTAACAGTAGTAAGGACTGGCGCAAGACCTCGACTAGGAGGTGCTGACCCTCGAGGGAAGATGTCAGGCCTGGTGGATTTGCGTACGGTGAAGCGGACGGGAAGCCACGCCAATGGGCAACGATGAGGTTGTGACGGCAGGCCGGATGGGTTTGGCTGGTCGGTCTACTATCGTAAATCTGGATGAGGCTCCACCCCAAGAAGAGAGAGAGTTTATTCAAGGTCCCTTGCTCTTGGCCCGGATAAGGAGTAGCCTCGTTAACGATCTGTTTCGAAGAACAGGGGGTCGCAGTGACGAGGCTTGGCCGTTCGGTCAGGTGCTGCCTTGACGGGGTAGAGACGCCGTGGAAATGCAGCGACTTGACAAGTGATAGCAAACGGTGCAGTCGTGGAAGAGACCTAGTCGCGTGCGCCGTTCAATTGGGGACGCCTAACAACAAATACATTGCAGTATCTCCAGTACAAGGGAAGCCTGGGTGCCTGGCGATGACATTCGTGCGCTAATACGAGGTACCTGATTGAGGCTGATACAGGCATGGTTCGTAAGTAGAGTCTGATAAGTGCTTAATGGCCACCGAGAGCTTTGCGTCTATTGGCCGTCTTTGAATAGAAGCATGACTAAGGTCAATGGGGCTCTCCTAGCTCTGGACGACATCACAAACTATCCGCCTAGAAAGTTTTATAAAAGATGATCCTTTTTATTTACATTCCTATTTTAGTCATTTAATTCTTCTAACATGACGTGCTCCCTTTGTGCGAACGAGCTGTCATGGTGCAAATCATAGACTCCAGTTACCGGTCTAGTCGCTCTGTATGCATGTTACATGTCCACATCACGTATCCATTTCGGAGAACGTACAATATGTGCTCAGTTCTTGCCCAGCTACCTAAGTAAATCATTACCACCCAAAGAAGAAACCAGATTTTCTAACATGCCATTATATTTATGGCTGCGGCAGCAACTTCTCTGGATATACGAAACGAGACATGGGCTTGTTAACAGATGCATTGATGAGATGTGGCTGTTCGTTGCTCCTTAGTCTTGACTAGAAGGTGCAATGCACCAAGGACATCCAACACCTCCCAGCCAAAGGGCGGTCCATGGCGGAAGCTTCACCTGCAGGCGCTGTTGCAGACACTGCATATTCACGAAACCAAATCAACCTGCGCATGTGTCAGGCTTCTTGGCGGAGCCAGCCGCAATGAAGACCGACCCCGGACCGGTGGAAATGGCTGGCAGCTGTCGGACCTACCGAAGCTTGCCAACACTTTATAAGGGAAGTTTGCTGAGCTCCTGTCACCAGCGGAGAGCGGGCAGCCAGGTGGCCGAGTGGTAGTACTGCGAAAGCAGGCTCAGGCTCGGCCGATACCTAGGTAGTGCCCTATCCTCAGACACGAATTTTCGCCCCTTGCCAATGGTCTTTCAACAAGTGACTTGATGCCGAGGCGGGAGGGAGCAAAATAATACCCAAAGCGGGGTTCGCTAGCAGGGCCCTGCGCCAGCGAAAGCCAAAATGGGCGCGCAGCAGTACCACCGCTGAAGAGTGATAGCCGGGCGTTGAAGAACATCGTGGTCTTTTTTTGGTGTTTTGTCCACCTCGCAGGTACCTCACATCTAACGGTGATATGCTTCCTACTACCAACAGTAGAATGCTCTGTGTCCAAATACTGCGTCTACCTTTGATGCTTTTATGTTTTGTATATGATGCAATTCTTTAACTATAAAGAGTAATGAGCTTGGTACCTTTATCTCTTTATTCTATAATTTTATTCTCTTGAAAGCAATGTCTGTCATTATATTCCTAGAGAATTGTCTGTGCCTACGGCCTCTTTCCAGAGCTCATCAAACACGATACCCTGAGCCTCGAAGAGGTCTCTGATCTTCTTCGCGGCTACCTCCTGCTTTTCCGGCCCAAACCCTCCAGGCTGTGTGGCCTCAAACTGCACAATCTCGATCCAGCGATAAAACAAATCCTCCTTGCCCATGGCGGTCAGCGCATCGCGAAACGCAAAGACCTGTCTCCGACGAGTGTCCTCATCCGCCGACTCGCCCAATTTGAGGTCGTAGCAGAGCCACCCGTACTGCTGGTGATGGACGAGAACGAGGTTCTTGAACGCGTTGAGCGCAATGTCCTTCTTATCAACGAGAGAATGCGCCACCACCATAGCTTCCCAGTCCAGGTCCCACTGGCTGTTCATGAGGAGATAGCCCGTCTTCTGCTCCTGCAGCAGGGGCGCGGTCGCATTGCGCACGTAGACGGAGAAGATCTTTTGGCCGTCTCCATCCGCGATGAAGTCGCCGAGAGCGGTATCCCAGTCGCGGCTCCGACGGACATAGATCTCCTGGTCCCTGAAGCCGACGTTCCACCGCCATCTGGTCGGGTTGCCGTGAAGGCTTGCCAGGGTGAATTCAACAGGCCAGGGGAAGATGAAAACGAAGAGGAAGAAATCGATGATAAAGACGATGGCACGACTCCCAATCACCCAGGCCAACTCCGCCCACGTAGCATCAGCTGCCGAGAACGTGTCCTCGGTTGTGCGCCCGAAGGAAGTCTTTAGCAATTCCCAATACCACGGTAGAATGGCATACATGCGCCAGACGAACAGAATGGCGGTACAGACATTCATGGCCACAGGGACCAGGAAGATCCGGCGCTTGAAGGACGCAGGCTTGGCGTCGATATGCGTGATGTAGACATGTTTCTTGTCGAGAGCGGCGATGAAGGGCGTCAAGACGTCAGGGGGACGTCTGTAGGGCACCGGCGGTGCTCCGCTGGACGCTGGCCGCGTTGCCGGCTTGGACTTTGCTGTCCTCTTGCCAGGCGCCATGATGCCAGCTGTTGATGGTGGATTGGCGATCAGGGGCTGCTGGCCTGTTGTTTGAGATGGACGAGACTGCTATCAAGTAAGCACTTTTGTCTTTTTAGACCGCCCAGCAATCCCGTCGGGATTGGACGAACTTGGGACATACTGTGGGGGACCGACAAAATGGTCTGTCAGCACCTACTACCTCGTGTATACTGTAGGCCGGGACGAACGTGTCTTATTGAAGGAAAAAAAGCTTGCTTTCTCATTAAAACTCAGCATTGAATACTCACAGGTACCATATCTATGTCAAATTCCATTCATTCCATGGCCGTCGTGCAGTGAGTGGAAGCCTGGTGTCTGGCCATGTCTTTCTCAATCCGGCAATAACACACCTTGGACAATCCCTGAAGCTCTGGCACCCGGCGCCAAATTCCCCATAGCAGAGCTCCACTGTCACTGGCAACGGTCTGTGTCGACTTCCATTTTCTTTTCGCCCTCTACGTATGCCTATCGCAAGCTGTCGACCTCTCTGCAGACATTTTCGCGGCGATGTTGAGGGCTCGCGCTATAAGGGTGAGCCAATATATTTACCTCCTGCCCCTCGACGGCTCTTGTGCTAACGAGCGAAGGAGCCTGTTACTTCGTACGTATGCGTCTCGTGCCGTCGTCATCTTTCCTCAACGGCAGGGTCTTCTCGAACTCGATTCTCCCCAGCTGTTCCAACATGGAGACGCAACCCTACGAATGAGCCTGCCCCCCTCGGACGATGCGACTCAGAGATTCGCTTTTTCTCCACGACTAGACCGTTACTGGCGCCCAACGATGGCAGCCCTCCGCCGCGCAGCTTCCCCCAGCAGGGCTCTTTTGGCTCTTTCGGTTCCTTCGCGTCTCGAAACACGAATGCGGCCAACACATCATCGCCACGGATACTACTGCCACACGAGGAAGCAGCCCGACGAAAAACCGCCGTTGCTGAGGAGAAGGACCCGTCGCGCGATGCGTCTCAGCCCAGGCCGAAGCAGGGACTGGCCGAAATGTTTTCAGGAATGAATAGAAACCCCGGAAAACAACATAAGCCAGGCAATGCAAGAAACAGAGACAAGCTTAGCGAAGCCCAAGCAAGGTCCAACTCTGCTCTTGCTGATGTATTCAGCAAGAAACAACGACGAGATCTAGCAGCTGCCAAGCCGGCTACTCCCAACGCTTCTGGTCAGCAGGATGATACCAATCCTCAGAAACAAGCAACTGGAGCTGCGACTACGGCAAGTACATCGGCAGCAGCAGCTGCTGCCGGTTGGGGTGCTTTCAGCAACAGGGTCACCAAAACATCCGACTTTGGGCCCTCGACAAAGAAATCTACCGTTGCGAAGCAAACCCAAGGGAAGCAAGACTCAGCTATTGAGAAGAGATCAGCTCCCAAGACAGGAGCTTCGGCGAGTTTCTGGGATGAAATGGAGCAGCGCGTGGACGCTGGACAGTCCAAAAGGAAAAACACAAAATGGCAAGCTGGGACAAATGCATCTTTTGCCCAAGACAATCCAAAGGCAGAAAAGCTCCGGGATAGGACGGAACCTCAAGAGGTGGCGCCGAGCAAAGAACGCCCCGTTGAAGAGGCTCCAAGTCAAAGGAAAAACTCTCGCTTTGAAGCAGAATTCGACCAATTCGATGAGCGACAAGCCAAAAAATCAAAAAAGCAGAAGAAAGGCGCGCGTGGCGGTAGAGGCGGCGATCGTTACGATGATGAGCAATGGTCTGAAGTTGAGCTAAGTCGTTGGGAGCGACAACAACAGCGAAAGGCAGAGAAGCTCCAGCGACAAAAGGAAGCCGCAGTAGAGGCGAAGCCCTTGCCGATCTTCATTCCAGAATACATCAGCGTGTCTAAACTGGCTCAAGCTCTGAAGCAGCGCGTTGAGGCTTTCCTGAAGGACCTCGAAGAGATGGGCTTTGAAGACCTCTCACAAGACACCATCATGACTGGAGAAACCGCAGCGCTTGTTGCGCTCGAGTATGGCTTTGAGCCCACCGTTGACACAGGTTCGCTTCGAGACATCAGGCCTCGTCCGCCCCCCGAGGATGCCTCGGTTCTGCCAACTTGTCCTCCTGTCGTTACCATCATGGGCCATGTCGACCATGGCAAGACAACGCTGCTTGACTGGCTTCGGAAGTCTTCCGTGGCCGCGCAGGAACACGGTGGCATCACCCAGCACATCGGTGCATTTGTTGTCAAGCTATCGTCTGGAAAGACGATTACTTTCCTCGACACTCCTGGCCATGCTGCCTTTCTTTCCATGCGCCAGCGTGGAGCAACTGTAACAAACATTGTCGTTCTTGTGGTCGCCGCCGACGACAGCGTGAAGCCGCAAACGCTTGAAGCTCTCAAGCATGCCAGGGCTGCCAAGGTTCCGATTATCGTGGCAATCACAAAGGTCGATAAAGAGGATGCGCGGATTCAACAGGTCAAATCAGACCTTGCTCGACATGGCGTTGAGATCGAGGATTATGGAGGTGACGTGCAGGTCGTATGTGTGAGTGGCAAAACTGGCGAAGGCATGGACGATCTGGAGGAGAATATTGTCACTCTCTCTGAAATCCTTGATGTTCGGGCCGAGACGGACGGCATGGTCGAGGGCTGGATATTGGAATCCGAGGTCAAGCAAGACGGCAAGGTGGCAACTGTCCTTGTGAAGCGCGGCACTCTCAGAGTTGGAGACATCGTCGTTGCAGGCAAAACATGGGCCAGAGTACGAGTCATGCGGAACGAAGCAGGCATTGACATAGCCGAGGCATCACCCGGCACGCCGGTTGAGATTCTGGGATGGCGTGAGCTACCAGCAGCCGGAGAGCAGATCCTCCAGGCCCTCGACGAGACAACCGCCAAGACGGCCGTCGAATACCGCGAAGAGATGGCGGAGCGCGAGGAAAGCTCCAAGCAGCAGGCCGAGTACGAGCTGCGGCTGCGAGAAAAGGCTGCAGCGGAAGCCGCTGCCGAGGCCGAAGAGGCGGCAGCCATGGGCGAGCCTGTGAAGACCGAGCCGGGCGTCATCCGGCAGAACTTCGTTGTGAAGGCGGATGTAGGCGGCTCCGTGGAAGCCATATGTGGTGCCATCCAAGAGCTTGGCAACAATGAAGTGCAAGCCAATCTGCTTCGGTCTTCGACAGGCCAGATCTTCGAGGCGGATATCGACCATGCCGCTGCGTCCAACAGCATCATCATCAACTTCAACAGCACGATCCAGCCGCACATCAAGGCACTAGCTGCCGCAGCCGGTGTCAAGATAATGGACCACACCGTCATTTACCATATTGTAGACGACGTCAAGTCGGCTCTGTCGGACCTGCTGCCGATGAGCGTCACGCACCGCGTCACCGGCGAGGCGGACATCCTCCAGATCTTCACCATCAATATCAAGAAGCGGGTAACGAAGAGCATTGCAGGATGCAGAATAAGGAATGGAAGTATCAAGAAGACGGCTCGTGCCAGAGTGTTGAGAAAGGGACAGGTCGTTTACGATGGTATGCACTCCTCCCCTGTTTCACAAGCTATCATGCTAACACCAGCAATGCAGGCACGTTCGACACCCTGAAGCACGTCAAGAAGGACGTCCAGGAGATGGGCAAGGGAACCGAGTGCGGCATCGGCTTCCCGGATTTCGAGGACTTCCAGATCGACGATCAGATCCAGACGTATGAAGAAATTAAGGAGAAGCGGCACCTGTGATGTAGGATCCACAGCGAGGCGGGCAATATCTTTTTCCATCTCACCGGTGGCAAGGTTGACGGGGATGCATTGTACACTACTATAAATGTAATATGTACCATAGAATCATGACGGTGGAGAGTGGAAGGCCCGTGATCGGGACACTTCTGGGATTACGTCGGAGTTCTGGAAGAGCTGGGGCCGTTGTACAATAAAATTCTCCGTGAGCACATTTGGGCGGACAGTCCTGTTCACACCAAACCACCAGGCCGTATGGCGAAAATCGATCCGGACCAGATTATATCAAGATTGCAGATCGCCAGGGCACGACTATGTTTTACCATGCTTTTAGAATTATACAACATCACCCTCTCCTCGGAGCTGACACCACACTCGACGAGAACGTCCTGCTCGTCACCGTCGCCCGGCTACGCTCCTTGTCCAGCCTCGCCAGTCCGACCCGGTCCGTCACGGGCATCGCCGCCATAATCTGATCGAACTGGTCGTCGTCGTCGTCGTTCGAGTCGTCGCTGTCCTCCTCGTGGTTGTCCGAGTCGGGCTGGACGTCCGTCGCCGGCTTGAACTGCTGCTGGGGGCGGGCGATGGTGGCTGGTTTCCTGCGGTCTTCGGGATCCGGGTTGGTGAAGGTCTTGGAGGCGAGGACTTTGCGGCGAATCTCCTCCATGGCGGCGTCGTCGTCGCTGTCGTCGGATATGGCGTATGGATCTTTGTCCTCCTCTTCGTCTCCTGCGGCTGTCGGGTTGGGTTTCTTTCCGAGATAGATCCCATCTATACTATCGGAGTCTTTTTCACGGCCATCGTCGTCGTCATCTTCGTCTTCGTCTTCGTCATCGGATACAACCAAAGGCCGGTGATTTGTGTTGCCACTAGTCCACATATCATCGTTTGCCTCGTCTCTGCTTTCCGCATACTCCCTCTCCAGCCTGTCCATCCACTCCTGCTCGGTGGCTTTTACACCAGCCTCGTCCGCACACGCTGCATACTTCTTAAGCAGCGTGCCATTGATTTCGAGAAATGACTGTCCGTAGGAAAAGGGCGCCAGAGCCTGCTCGGCCCAGTCGGGATGCCCACAGATGTAGAAGGCCGCAGCGAGAGCCTCGACGCAATTCAACCTCCAAGGCTTGCCGTAGTTGACCGTGTTCGCGGCCACCAGATACGGCAGCAGCCGCTCGCACTTGCCGCCGACCTTGTTCCACTGCACCTCCTTGGTGCGCGCCCAGGAGCACTCGACGACGGCGGCGCCGTACTGGTCCATGAGGTCGCGGTCTGCGGGGGAGACGACGTGCTTGCCGTTGGGGGTGATGATGACGCCGTTGTGGCGCTGGCCCATGTGCAGCTCGCGCATCAGGCCCAGGCGCATCAGGCGCTTGCCCGAGCAGCGCTTGGGGTCACAGTGGCCGAGATCCCAGCAGGCAGCCTTGAAGGCGGGACGCGACGACGAGGGGTCGTTGGGGTGGCTATCGCTATCGTCTGGGTGGCGGGGTTGGCGAGGGCGCGACGGGCCATTGCCGGGGCCGAACTTTTTGCCCTTGGGGTTGAAGTCCTTTTTGTGCCTCACCATGTTGAGGAGTGTGAGGTATCTGCTCGGTTAGGGAGGTGTTGCGCAGGAGTGGCGGAGAGGGTTGCCTGTCGATGATGTTGATGTACTGTAGTTCTTCTCGAGTGCCAAGGTGGGAGGGTCCCTTCTGGTACTGGCATCATTGCACGGCATCTCCAGGCCGTCCATTCTTTTTTAGCGTCCACGTTTAGCGGCCGGTGCGGGAAATCATTGGCCCTCTGTCGTCCATCGTCATGGTAGCCTTTCGGAGGTACCTACAGCCATCGATTAAATAGCGTCAACGTGTAAGTACTTTGGCCTCACGCCTAAACATCAACCCCGAGCAGGTACAGTAGCAATGGCCGATGCCTGACTGCTCCCACAACCCACCTTTGCCGTGGCTCCGCCCTCCACCTCAAACTAACTGTCCTCAATCTCGTACGGACAAGCCCCTTTGCATCGCTCTCTGCGTCGCCTCGAGCGTCTGACGAGCTTTGTGGACCTCGATCCCAGTTTCAATTGTCCCCCCTGGCAGCGTCCTTCCGTCATAGCCCGGCCCTGCAGAGGAAGGTCAACACCCCGCTCCTTGGACAGCTTCTCTTCGCTTCCACCTCCGACCGCAAGACGAGGTACGGCCTTCTGATTAGACGAGAGGAGAGTCGAGTAGAGACAGCGCTCTCATGGAGGCCGCATCCGCACGAGCGGCGGCCCGCGACCGCTGGGGCGAGTATGGCCGCACGCCTTCCCAGCTCCAGCGCTTCATCCAGGCCGCCTGCAGCCCCGAGAACTACGAGCCCAACCTGGCCCTTAACCTCGAGATCTCCGACCTCATCAACACCAAGAAGGGCAGTGCCCCGCGCGAGGCCGCTACCGCCATCGTCAGCTTCATCAACCACCGCAACCCCAATGTCGCCCTTCTCGCCGTCAACCTGCTCGACATTTGCGTCAAGAACTGCGGCTACGCGTTCCACCTACAGATCAGCACCAAGGAGTTTCTCAACGAGCTCGTGCGTAGGTTTCCCGAGCGTCCTCCGATTCGTCCTTCGCGCATCCAGGCCAAGATTCTCGAGGCCATCGAGGAATGGCGGCTCACGATATGCGAGACGAGTCGCTACAAGGAAGATCTAGGCTTCATCAGGGACATGCATCGTTTGCTGAGCTACAAGGGCTACGTCTTTCCCGAAGTGCGCCGCGAGGATGCGGCCGTCTTGAACCCTAGTGATGTAAGGCTTTCGCAGTCCGATTCCCTCTGTCCCAGGCGCCGAGGTCCCAACGTGAGCACAATACTGACACACTATTCTGCTTAGAACCTCAAGTCGCCCGATGAAATGGAAGAGGAAGATCGCGAAGCACAGTCCGCCAAGTTACAGGAACTCATTCGTCGTGGCACACGTGAGGATCTACAAGAGGCCAATCGGTTGATGAAGATTATGGCCGGCTACGACACCCGATCTAAAACCGACTACCGCGCAAAGGCTGCCGAGGACGTTGGCAAGATCCAGGCCAAAGCTCGGTTATTGGAGGAGCGTCTTGAGGCATTCCAACCTGGCGACACTATGAAGGATGGGGATGTATTCAGCGAACTAGCCGCTGCCTTGCAGAGCGCTCAGCCAAAGATCCAGAAGATGTGCGAGGAGGAATCCGATGACCACGAAGCCGTAGCGAAGCTCTTTGAGATCAACGACAGCATTCATCGCACCGTCGAGCGTTATAAGCTCATGAAGAAGGGCGATGTGGAGGGTGCAGCCAAGGTTGCGGCCAGCGGACCTGCACCGTCACAGACAAAGGCAGTTGCCTCCTCCAGTGCCAGCGCAGCCAATGAGCTTTCCCTTATTGATTTCGACGCCGAGGGCTCCGACGCTAACGGCAGCAATGGCGCGGGCGCAGGTAACTCCCAGGCAGGTGGGCTGGAGAATGATCTGCTTGGACTGGACATCAGCGGGGATTCAAGTACGTTTGGACAGGGTGGAAACATTGCCCTTGGCTTCGGCGCAAATCAAAGTATGTCTGCCATTCCTCGTCTGGTTGTTCTAAGCACTGACAAATCACCCAAGATATCCCTGGCCCGGCCTTGCTCTCCTCCATGACAGAAGACAGCAGCGCAGCAAAGGGCAGCAACAACACCCAGCCGCCCCTCCCCTTCTCCGCGTTTGCCTCTTTCACATCACCGCCCGTCTCCAACTCGACAACACCGCAACCAGGGTTCCCGCAGAGTCCTGCCTTCCAGCCACCATCGCAGAAGGCCCCGGCTTCGGATCCCTTCGCAAGCCTCGGCGCTTCTTTGACACCGTCAAGGCAACCGACCCCAGTTGTCCCCCAGGCTCAGGCCACGACCTCTAATGAAGACGACGAGTGGAGCTTCTCCTCGGCACTGCCGCCCGAGACGCCGACTAAGCCTAGGGAGCATCGGGGCACAATTAGCAATGGCAACCTGCGTGTTGATTTCCTCGCTAGCCGAACAAGCGGTCCAGGCAATTCCTTGAAGCTGACATTCGCCTTCTCCAACAACACCGCACACCCAGTCAGCGCTTTACATTTCCAGCTAGCAGTAACCAAGGTGAGCTACATTCCATTTCTCCTCATACATCCTGTTCCGTTTCCATGGCAGTGCTGACCGTGGTTGCACAACGCCCAGGGCTTCGAGCTACAACTCCAGCCCCAGACGGGCCGCGACCTCTCCCCCAAGCAGAGCCGCGGCATCACGCAAGAGGTGCAGGTATGGCACGCCGGCGACCACTCGCGCAAGGTCGAGGTCGCTAAGCTGCGTTGGCGCGCCGCATACAAGGTCGGCGAAGAGCAGAAGACGGAGATGGGGGAGATTCCCGAATTTAGCATTGCATGATGAGCGTAGCTTTGGCTTTTATTTGTGGCTTCTAGGTTCGAAGATATTCTGTTCTTTCTCGTCCTGCGGCAGAGATGGCACAGGGGGAAAGGGGGTGGGGGATGAGGCGAGAAATAGATAAGATGCAAGGCGAAGCAGGGCATGCAATCCATTTGCTCGGCCACATTTATTTAATGGTGTCCCCTGGATTGGTTCACGACCCTGGAATACCTTGCCTTTCGCTTTGCAGCGAGATGGGTACGATATATATAAACAGTCTTGGTTATAGCTGCTGGGCATTTGAACCACGATTTAGTCAGGTATGAGAACATCTTGGTCAACAGAGTAGACAGCAGTTGTTGCAAAAAGCAGATATGGCCAAACCATCCACATTCATTGCAAGCCTGGTCGCAGTATCATATCAAGGAATTATAAACTTGATTGTCAAACACACTATGTTTATGCAATCTTTCGTACATGATGGTCCTATGCCATGTGGACCGCGCCGGTTCCCCGTCGAAAACAGCAAATAAGAGTCAATATAAAGACAATATGAAAACCGCAATGCATGTAAACTGCCTGAGTAACCTGTGTACCGGGCCTGTCAGACCCTCCTTGCGCCCAAAATGTCTAGACTCCCTGAATAAACGCCGTGGTAACAACAGTGAACAACCAGACCCAAGGTGTAAGAACGCCATGCCCAAAGGCTCAACCGTGGATTCGAAACAAGCTCAGGCGCCACTCATGTTCCATGCCTGGGCCAAAAAGAAAACAAAAACAGAGATGGGGGGGATTGTCCATAAGACGCCTGCCAGAGCCTGGCACAAGAAAACAAAGCAAACCTCATCAAAGCAATAGACAACGCCCAAAAGTCTCTCGCTCGGACAATGAGAGCAGAGAAGGGCAAAACAGGCTTGAAAACAATCAAAAGTAACCTCGAATGGGGACAGGCGGTGATTACGCGCCCAACTCACTGACGGCAAATGACGGAGTGGTGGGTTGAAGTGTATAGCCATTCGTTGGGGTCTTGGCCAGCTGTGCCAGGCTCTCCCGATCAGCCTTCTCTCGCTCGCGTTGTGCCTTCTCAGACTTCGTGATGCGAGGTTTTCGTGTGATGGAGCCTCCACGCGATCCGGGGCCGCCGCCACGGCCGGTGCCAGTCCCGCCTCGCGTCGAAGCTCCTCTACCGCCTCGACTGCCTCTACCGCCACGACCACGCTTCGGGGGGCCGTCATGACTAAGTTCAGTGTCAGCAGGTGCAAAATCAAGCAGGATGGGAACAGAGTCAGGGTCATACCCAGCAGCAGGCTTCTCGACCTCGGGTACGAGAGGGCCTGAATATACAAAGAATCCATCGCGACTGGCGGCCGCTTGTGCTTCCCAGAGCAATTCGGAATCGTCCACAAAGTCGTCGCCGACGTCGTATTGATCCTCCTTGAAATTTCGCTTCTTCTTCGGCTTGGCATTGGCGTCCGGTCCGCTGGTTCCACCGTTCTCAGGGTTACTGGCCTCATTGTCCGACAGGTCGACCGACATCTCGTCGCCCGACTCACGTCCTGATTCAGCCTTTTCCAACGACGCAGCAGCCGCGGCGATGCGTGCCTTGCGGTCCCGGTTGGCGGCGAGGCGCGGGTGGAGGGCATCCCATCCATACCTATCCTCCGCCATGCGCATGAAATTGACATACTTGTTCGTCTCGCCTGCCTGGATGGGGATGCTAAGAACGATGGTGGGTGCCTCTGTTTCCTCCCCTGGGCGCACTTTTCCGAAATCAAGAATGGATCGTTCATCTCCTTCGTGCACAGCTTCGTCCAGATTATCCGTCTTGGGAGTTGACACACCGGTGAGCGGCTTCTGTTTAGGCGATACCTTCTTGACGGGGCCGTTGGAAATCGTAGTAAAATTGCTGTCCTTAATGACGATGCGCTGCGCAGGAGGTGGCGGTGGGGGTATCTCCTTTCTCGCTTCTGGCTTTTCAATTTCTGAAGGCACGATCTTGGGCGTGGGCTCGAGTGTCAAGGGCGCCCTAGGCTTGGGCGAGTATGACGGTGATGGAGGCATCGAGGATGAGTCACGGGGATGAAGCTTCGGCGGCACAGAATTAGATTGAAGGCCATGATGGGACCGACCAGGCGAGGCCATTGCGGGGATGCTCTGAGGCGGGTCAATGAGGCTGGCGATGGAGGGCGAGCGATGAGGCATCTGAGTTGTAGCCCGTGGGGAACCAGTGGTGGACGAAAAGGGTTTGTGGGAAATCATGGTCTCACGGACGGGGTCGTAGTTGCCGCGGATAGGGTCGTAGTTCTGACCACTGGACCGCGGGGGCGCCGAGATTCCGTTGGACGTGGCGCCGGGGTTGGAGAGCACATGCGAAAGGGATGAAGGGGGATCGGAGTTCAAGATACCCTGCATAGAACTCGGATAGCCCTCGCGCTTGAGCATGCTGGGCGAATATCGCTGTTCTGACAAGGGCTGCTGGTGAAGCTGCTGGCTCGACGAGGAGGCAGAGGCGGGCGTGGACGACATAGATGCATGCTGGTGCGAGGGGGTTGAGCCAGCTGCGAGCAGAGGACGAGGGGTTGGCGACGGTGCGATGGTGGCGGGTGCAACGGCAGCAACGTCATGGTCCAGGTCAGAGGCGGGTGCAAGCTTGCGTTTCCTCTGTATCGGAGGAGCGTTGGGGTCACGAGGCTTCCTGGGCTTACGGACCTTGGGCTGCTGTTGCTGGTCCGACACGGAGGCGGCATCCCCGGGCTTGGGCTTGACGGCGGATCCGGGCTTGCGGCCCGGTTTTTTGCGGGGCAGGCCTGCGGCAGTCAGCTGCACCCACTGGCCCTCGTAGTAACCAAAACGCTTCTGAGCGCTGCCGCTTCCACTAACAGAGCCTGGAGCGCCAGCGCCATTGCTGCCGCCGTGGGTGCTGCTGGGGGATTGAAAGTGCTGCATCTGGGGAGGCTGCCCGTGCACATGCTGGTGATGCGCCTCGTTGCCGACGACAATCTCTTCACGAGCGCCTGGACGGCCTGGGCCGTGGCGCGAAGGGGACCCTGGCTCAGAGAGAGATCCCGACGGCGGCGACGAGAGTTCTCCAGGCGACGAGTCGTACCGCATCGACGTATCGGTGGTGGCCATGATTGGTTGGTATGGTTAAGTAGCGAGGTAGAGCAGACTGGCAGCAAAACTGCTGGTGATGCAGGGTTTCGCAATCAAGGCTGATTAGCCCCCAAGAGGGAAACGCGCAACGTCAGCCGCGACTAAATCAAAAAGGTCAATGGCGAATGCTAGATCAAAAACGCGAGTTGGATGCGTCGGTGCCAAATCAATTCATCGGCAACCCTGCGCAGCGGAGATGACCAAGCGAGCGACAATGGGAGGCGTGCATAAATCCCCTTTCCTTGGTGGACGAGGCTTGTACCTTGCACCTTGCAGGCAGGTCGCAGCGTGCAGCAGCAATCAACCGGCTCGAATTGCGGAGTGCAACGTGACTGGACGGCGGCAATGGGTGGTGGTTGGCTGGTCCTGCTAGGCTATTTTGGGGGGGGGGAGAGGCTCGAATTTGGGTGTGGAGTCGGGCAGGTGTGAATAGCCTCACTGGCACGGTTGGGCCCGGTCGGGACAGATTCGAGAGAGAGTGCAGGCGTTGCAGGTCGAAAACACGTCCAGGATGCGGGGCTGTCTCGAATCTGAGGGCCGCAGACGGCGCTGCGCAGGCCGGTGCACAATTTGGTGTCCTTTGCGCGATGGCTCGGGCAACGCAAAGGGTGCTGATTGATGGCGACGGCGCAAAGTGGTCAATCGGAGTGGTGGTTTTGTATGGGAAAAGTGTAGAGATTGTTGGGCGAAAGGGGGAGGAAATGAGAAGGAGAAAAGAACGGGGGGAATGGAGATGCTACGTTTTTTTTCGGGTAGACGACAATGCTTTTTTCCCTTCTGCTTTCACCTCCGAACGGCAAAGAAAAAACGGGGCTCAAAGAGCACGAGGGGGACCAGACCAGACCTCGGGGTCGAGAAAAGAGAGAGGATGGGACACTGTAATATCTGACGGGAAATAAAACACCAAGGCCTGCACCGGGGGGGCGTGTCATGGCATGGTCATGAGCTTCTGCGGCAAGGACGTCGATGTATGACATGTGCTAGCTCGCCCACTCAGCTGCCCTGGCTCGCAAAGGGGATCGAGCCAGACCAAGCCAGACCAAGAGGAGGAGGGGCCGTGGGAGCTTGGCCAGTGGGCGGGAGGGAGGAACAAGGTGGTCCAAACCCAAAACGACTTGACGGATAGGTAGTAAGTTGGGTGATTACTTGTAGTAGGGAACAAAAAGTGACGAACCACCAAATCAGATACAGTGACGAATACAGAAACAGACAACTGAACAACCGGGGAGGGGGGGGTCATGGTGGGATGGGGGTGTGTGTGGTGTGGAGGTGTGCCTCGAAGAGACCGAGAACCCTCACAGCTTCAGAGCCCGCCGTGGACCCAGGCATCGAGCCGACGGTCGACAGTGCGAGAAAACGACACAAGCAGCCGCTGCAACAGCCGCTGCAATTCGAGCCTTCAAGCATTCCCTCCCCCAAAAAGAACGTCGATTCATGCAATGCGAGGGTAAGGCAAAGAGTGGGGCAGCTAGACTCAGGCAAGGCAACACCCCAAGTGCAGGTCCCCGGCTCAGGGCAGTCGCGGTACCGAGGGAGGTACCCGCGGCTTTAATTCGTGCGTCAGGTACTTCTTGCATACCCTAGCCTGCGGAACAATTGGAAAGAGCAATGGTCGGATCAGCCAATCACAGTATTCCCTGGCAAATGACCCCTACACCGCGGTACACATCACCAAGTATCCACCCCTCCGCCTTGCCATTCTGGGATTAAGCTCTTTCCTGCCCTTCCGATCTTGGCGCCACGCTATTTTGCATGTATTATCGGCACCCAGAAACCACTCACGTCACTGCTACTGCATGCACCTAATCCAGCTCCTAGTTAAGGCACCTCTTACCTCAGTCAAGACTGGGCTTCTTCAAGAAGCAGGAGAATAGTACTTGATTTGACGCTGCCCACCTACTTTATTCACCGCACGGGTCAAAGGCGGGTCACGGATCAGATTTGTCTCAGATTCTACGGAGACGTGTGCTTGCACGTCCTAGGTGGCTGATTCTGCTTGCCACGGTCGTGGTTCAGCTGCAAGATTGTTTCAATCAACTCGATAAGCGCCACAGCCTCTCCATCGAACCCGTGCGTTTCGACTCCTTCCTTTTTTTTTCCTCCTCGAGATAGTTTTCTCACTCAAAAGCAAGTCCAGGTCGCAGATTGTGATATTCAGGGATTTGGGGTCCGTCGACACAAGCGCCGCTAACTGCGTTCCATTGGTGGGCGGCCAAAACAGTTTTAGCAGGGACAAACCTCGGCCAGATCTGACCGCAAATAAAGCACAATCGGCTGCAGCACTGACATCTAACGAGAACTCCATTTATATCAGTGGCCCTGAGTGCGGCCATGTACGCAATTGTGCACATGGCATGTTCTCTATTGCAGTGATTACGAGTATATGGTAGCCGATGTGACCGAATGAATGCCTTTACATTCATCATGACTCCTGATTTAAGCACGTCCTAGTCTGTACATCGGGCTGATTTGACAGACTTGTCATCAAGAGGGCTGATACTGGGTATCTTTAAAGTCCCCAACTAACGAGGCAATTCCCTGCTATATTGCGGGTGTGTCTAGATATGGCCATGGTGGTAAGCGATCGTCTTGCTTTCCTCTACGAAGCAGGTCAACTGTGTTGCAAGATGCATGCGCGACATCGCAGTCAACAGCATCAGACAGCTCACCAAGATTTCAGCAACACGCTCGCCCGGCTTTCGCCGGCTAAACCAGGAGTAGAAAGTGATGCAGATGGGTGGTTGCCTCGCAATGCAACACCGTCTTGAATTGGCTTGGATCACTTTCGAAAGAGCCACGTCGCACTGTAGATGAAAGTAGCCAATTAAACCCCAGACTGAAATGCGCGCCTGCTAGTAGTGAGCATTCTTGGGCTATTCGCTTTCCTTCCCAGCCTGCACGGCATTGACCGGGGCGTCATACAGGCGAAGGCCTTGTCGTGTTTGTGCTCTTGGCTGGAGCGATTCGTGACGGCGGGGAACCTTTTCCTGCCATTGATGTGTGGGGCCTTGTGGCGCCGATAATCCTTGGGGGAGTTGTGCAGCCTTGTGGAGCCCCTCGAGGTGGAAGCTTCCATTCTTCCCCCACCTCCCATCTTTGTGAAAACCCAGCCGAGAGCCGCATTACCAAATCTGCAGCTTTTGGCCTCAACGTGTGTCGCGGGGCACTGACGAACCATGGACCTCATCGGAGAAATCGTCGAGCACGACTTCGACAGCAAAAAGCCCGTCGAGTTCTCTGACACCCCCGGCTCCGCATCTGGGTTCCCGCAACACAAGCGGCGGTGGAAGACGTCGGCCTTCAAGCAGCAGCGAGCCGGCCAGAGCACGAGAAGGGATGCCACGTCCGACACGGGGAGCTCTCGGCAACTGCCAGGGCAATCAGCTCAACACGAACGTCCCGCTACTAGTTTCGACGAGCTCGACAAGCAGCGCATCGACCAGGAGAACCGCCAAAAGATTGGAAGCATGAGTCCACAAGAAATCGCCCAGGCGCAACAGGACCTTATGAACGGCATGAACCCGGCGCTCATCCAGAGACTGCTCCGCCGAGCCAACATCGACGATTCAGAAGGGCTACCAGGCGAGTCAAACGCGTCGGCCACGGCGCCCGAGATCAAGGTGCAAGCCCCTCGGGACTTGGAGAGTGCAGCGCAACGAGCGACGCAGCATGAAGCCACTAGAAGCTCGGCGCCTCTGGCAAAAGACGGCGTTACACACATTGACGAAGACGAGGCGCCCCGAGAAATGCCTTTGGACCTCGGCGCTGATGTTGGTCTGCCCAAATCAACGCATTTCCCTGCTCCTCCCAGGCTTCCAGACTTGGACCCGTCAGACCCGGACTTCCTCGCCACGTTGCATGAAAAGTACTTCCCGGATCTCCCTGCGGACCCCAGCAAGCTTGCTTGGATGGCCCCCGTTCCTAGCGAGGACAGTGTTGCGGACAAAGAATCGCCATACTATCCCCATCCTGAGATCAGTGTTTCTGCTTTCCGGTTTGACTTTAGAGGCCGGTTCCTTTCACCACGCGTGAGCCGCAATATACCAACGTCAAAAGGCCTACATCATCACGGTTTGGCGCCGGAAGCTGCTGGTTATACCATTGCGGAGCTCGCCCATCTTGCCCGGAGCGCAGTGCCGGCACAGCGATGCGTCGCATACCAGACTCTGGGAAGAATACTTTACCGCCTAGGGAAGGGCGAATGGGGCAAGACAGAGTATGATCCGATTGCCATGGGTGTCTGGAACTCAATGAAAGAGGGACGCGTTATTGAAAGCCTGACTGAGGCGTCCATGGGCGAGGGTGGACACAGAGGCAGTCGAGTCTATGCCACTGAGGCATTATGGCTCTTTGAGAAAGGCGGTTGGAAGGAGAAGTATAAGGGCCGATAGGGGGATTATCATCATCATCATCCAGGTCCACGGACCCTGACTTGGGAAAACTTCTGGAAGGCTCGTTTCAGGATGTAGCGGCGGCGATACACCAAGGAATGTTAGCAAAATGTCGAAGAGCTGCAAACCACCTCGTGCCAAGAGGTAGAGGAGAGGAATAACGCTTCCATTATCAATCACGAACCGGTACATTCCTACACAGCTACAATCTCGTGGTCCAGTACAGACTAGAAGCAGGGTCTTTTCTCTGTACAGGACATTGATGGAGTATCGATTCAGACAAACCCGTGGATTGCGAATGGTCCCGAGCGCTCGATGGCGAGTGGATCACACCACATCGCGCAATATGTGGGACTTTATGCATTCCAGAATGCAATACCCGCAACAAAGGCATGACAAGATTGGATATCATGCATGCATGCGCAATGGCCTACGAGCACGAGTCGCCGTGGGCGATGGGCCGTATAGTGTTGGGACGATTCCAGGGCTGGATATTTTGATTCTGGGGAAAGAATGCAGCGTTGATGTTTGAGTCCTGAGGCCTGCCTTCCGGACAAAGACAATCGCAATATCATTACCACATCTGTACTCACGTCGACATGATAGAGATATTTCTTTTTCAAATATAAGCATGTGTGTATACGTTTGAGACAACCTTGGCCAAAGTGTCCGTAATGGATTTATGGGGTCACTGCTGGAATACTGCGCTTTGATCGTCCGTAGTAAGCTTGTAGTATCTGTGGATGGCTTGAAAGGATCTGCGCCCATGTCGAAGCGGAGGAGGATCCAACGCACGCCCGCAAGTGAGCGGGAGAAAGCAAAACATCCACCAGCCCACATGGGGGTCAAGCATTAATTGCCTAGGTATCATTACTGTACCGTCAACGTCAACGTGAGACCTAAGCTCGCCTGTCCTCCTCGTCCAATGACACTATACGTCGATGGGGCCTCCGGCAGTGAGTGGACGCTGCGCTGTGGGCCAAGAGGTGCCCCAAAAAAAAAAAAGATCCGGGCCGCTGCCCTGATGATATGATAAAAGCAGCTTATTTATTCAGTCAGTATTGGGCGTGTGGCTTTGCTGGGCTGGGCTGTCAGAGTGTCCTCCGTCCTGTAGCAAGAGAAGACTTGTGGTTACGCTTTTGCGTGCAGTGTTTTGCATTTCCCACGGACGGTTTTTTTTTTGGGGGGGGTTTTTTTACCCCACCAGAGCGTATCCTCATTGGGCGGTGCAACACTGAAACCAAGAGTGGCCGACCGGGCAAAAAAAAAAATATAACAGACTTAAGGGGGGGGAAGGCTATCTTCCTTTTTCCTTTTCCTCGTTGTGGTCCCTTGGTTTGTTCGCCTCCCAGCTCAACAGGAATCCGGCACCGCCGCGCCAATTCCCTGCCCCTTCCGTCTGCCGGGTGCTTGCCAGAATCTCCCTTTCAGCTGCTTCTCTCCGTTGGGGGGGCTTTTTGCTCTGTGGTCGTCATTGTACTTTGTTGTCGAGCGTTTGCCCACCGCCGCCAGTTCCGCCAGTGACGCTCCTCCGTCGTCACACGGTCGACGCCCAAAAGGAAACAAAGCCGATTCCAGGCCCAGTACCTTTCACCCGACTTTGCCCTTCCTCCGCGCAGGTATTCTTGCCTTGGCACCGATCGAATAGCTTGCACCGTCCGATAACGACCTCCTCTCTGCCCCGCCTGCAGTCCGTTACCCGCTGCCAGCCATCTGTCAGATCACCACCTGTGACCATCGTCGTCCGTCTACGCCCGCTTGAGCATATTCGCTGCTGCCGAACCCGCTGCGCCGTCGCTGCGTCAATCACGGACCGCAAACGACGACGGGCTGTGCCGAACCCCAATAATTCCTCCACCGAGCATAAAAGGGAGCCTACCTGGTCCACCCAACCCGGCCTTTCCTACCGCAACAAACGCCTTCCCGAGCGAGATACTGTGACTTTGACTAGCCATGGCGTCTCCTTTGCAGTTTGCGTACCGAACACAGAAGACCATCGGTATCTTCGACGCCGACCCCAAGTACGAGCCGCTTCAGGGATTCACCAAGCCAGAAGGCAACCTGCGATTCTGCGCCTACTCTCCCTGCGGTCGGTATCTCGGCTGGGCCTCGCCCGAAGCTGTCGTCATCGTCGACACCGCCAGTGGCGGCGAGATCCTGCGCCTACCTCTGGCTAATGTCTACGAGCTGGGTTTCTCGCCCCGCGGAACCTTCGTGATTACTTGGGAACGTCCCGGGAAGGACGAGGCTGGTGATGCAACCAAGAACCTCAAGGTCTGGCGGACCGTCGAGGACGGTGTTGCTAGCACCGACAAGCAACCGCTGGCACAGTTTGTGCAGAAGCAGCAGAGCGGTTGGAACCTCCAGTATACTGCCGACGAAAAGTATTGTGCACGCCTTGTCACCAACGAGGTTCAATTCTACGAGAGCCACAATCTTGTCAACGTGTGGAACAAGCTCCGTGTAGAGGGCGCTGCCAACTACGCGCTCGCTCCCGGCACTCAGAACCACGCTGTGGCCGTCTTCATACCCGAACGAAAGGTAGACTGTCACGCGACCCCCTTGTAACCAATCAGCTTCAACTAACGAGAACTACGTGTAGGGTCAACCCTCGGCCGTCCAGGTCTACAACGTCCCCTTGTTCAACAAGCCCATCTCTCAGAAGACCTTCTTCAAGGGAGACAAGGTCCAGTTCAAGTGGAACAAGCAAGGCTCCAGCATCCTGGTGCTGGCTCAGACAGATGTGGACAAGTCCAACAAGAGTTACTACGGCGAGACGACTCTGTATCTGTTGAGCACCAGTGGTACCTTTGATGCCCGTGTTAGCCTGGATAAGGAGGGGCCTATCCACGACGTCTCATGGTCTCCCAATTCGAAAGAGTTTGGAGTGGTTTATGGCTACATGCCTGCCAAGGCCACCATTTTCAACAGCCGGGCGGTAGCGACGCATACGTTCCCGCTGGGCCCTCGCAACACCATCACCTTCTCGCCGACAGGCAGATTTGTGCTGGTCGCTGGCTTCGGTAACCTGGCGGGTCAGATCGACGTCTACGATCTTGAGAAGGACAACCGCAAGGTCTGTACCATCGAGAGCGGCAACCCCAGCGTATGCGAGTGGAGCGCGGACAGTCGATACATCATGACGGCCACCACTTCACCCCGTCTGCGTGTCGACAATGGTGTGAAGCTCTGGCACGTTGGCGGCACCCTCATGTACAACGAGGACATGGTTGAGCTGTACAACGTCATTTGGCGCCCCGCGGCACCAGAGAGCGTCGCTGGCGGCGATCCCCTTTCGCCGGTGCCAACACCGCACGCGTCGGCGGCCACGTATCTGGGAACGGTCAAGACCCCGAGCAAGCCGGCTGGGGCGTACCGTCCGCCTGGTGCACGAGGCCTTGCCACGCCCTTGCACTTCAAGCGTGAAGATGAGGGGGGTGCCGCGCACTTCGTTAGTAACGGAACCCCGAACGTGGGATCGAATGGATTTGGACGAGCGCGACGTGGCGTGCCTGGAGCCGAACTGGTCGAGCCCGCAGCTCCCTCAGTAAGGACAGTCCCAGGCGCCGACCCTGTTGGAGACGATGCAAACGCCAAGAAGAACAAGAAGAAGCGAGGAAAGAAGGGCCCACAGGACGGCAGATCTGACAATGAATTCGGCGGCAGCGGAGCAAGCCTCGCCCCTCCTCCACGCGATCATGGCGCTGGAGGTGAAGGCCACAGCCCTGACCGCCGGGGAGGTCCTGGCGGAAGCCATCTCAGGAACCATCGCAGCCAATCCCGGAGCAACCCTGACCGTCGCGCTAGAAGCAACACTCACCACGGATCACGCCCACCAACGAACCGACAGGCCCATAACGTGGAGCACGGTGTAGTTGACAATGGCAACGGCGACGCTTCCCAGAACCCCAATGCGAAGAAGGTGCGCAGTCTCCAGAAGAAGGTTCGGGCTATCGAGGATCTCGAGATGCGACTCGCTGGAGGTGAAAAGCTTGAAGACACTCAGCTGAAGAAGATCAACACCAAGTCGTCGGTGTTGAAAGAGTTGGAGGCACTGGAGAGGGAGGGCTAGATTATGGGTTACTTTGTTTCGCAAAATGCAGTACATGGGTGCAAGGATACGTGGATACGTTCTTGTGGGTGAAGGGACTGGGAGCAAGGCGTCGACATATCTGGCTTAGGACCTGGGGAGACACAGCTCTCCTGTTGCAAAGGCGTAATGATTGTGTTGCGCTCACTGTTACGCTTGGAAATGACGAAGTCCCCTCATCACGAAAAGTTTAGGATGGCATGTACGTATACGGAAAACAGGGACAGATGCTGTTGCAACACCAGTCAAGGCCACAAAAGGCCAGGTCATCGGGACGTACCATAGAATGAATGGGCATGGTTGATTGCGGCTCTGTATGCTCTTGGATATACCAGAATCATAGCCTGGCTGTCAGCATGGGTAGACGTGAGGGAGATGGGAAAAGAAGAGAATCTTGTCAGGACGAACAATGCAGTGCAATGGTGACTTGTTTGGCAGTATTGACGACTGGACTAAGAACGACGGGCAAGGTATGCCTCGTGAACATGAGCCCTAGACTCTATCACACGAACCTACAAGATTTAGGTACCCATTGCATGATACGGCTAGACGACCCGCGGCTGGCTCACCTCAGCAGCATCTCATTTCAATGCCAGCCGGCAGCAAAAAAAGGAGGTCCTCGAGCGACAGAGGACGGCAAAAGGAAAGGAAGCTGGTCCCAGTGAGGCTCGAACTCACGACTTTCGCATTACAGATATAGGGTTACTATATTAGTACGATGCTCTAACCAACTGAACTATGGAACCTTTTCGGTTGCTGTTGATATCACGATGCCGAGCACATTCTGAATATACGGGCCGGCGCCGTAGTGGTGGGGGCGGTGGGGCCTGGGCTTGCAAAATTTGTAACATGGGGTAGAAATGCTTGTCAGGGTCTAGGGTTTGGGGTGCTCGAAGCTACCCTAGAGATGATGGCCATGTGCAAGAATCAAGAGATCGATGCCGGCACAACCGGCAACCATTATGGGGATGTGCTGTTTTTTTTTTTGCAGAATAGTAGGCAATAGATGATCGCTGTTTTGATATATACACTGAGAGCATTTCTTTCCCCTTCTCTTGGATTGGTTCTTGCTGTTGTTGAACCTTTATGCCTTGAGCTCTTTCTCTGACGATACTTGTATATGCTCTGTCTTGTTTTCTACTCGTCCTACTCCCACGGCTCCCCCGTCCCTGCTCTCTGACTCGGACGAGACGTCTTCTTCCAGCTGTCGGTCCCGAGCGGCAGCCATCCTCTCGTCCCTGCGGGCCTTTTTCCGGTTGGCTGCCTCCTGCTCCTCGCGGAGCTGCCGCAGCACAGGGCTCTTGGCCCGGATCGCCGCGCCGTACCGCCAGAATATGAAGGGGATGGGCACCATGAGGACCTCCATGAGGCCCAGCAACGTGCCCGCCCACTGGGGCGTGAGGGCCTGGTACATGCGCGGCGCCGCCAGGGGAAGCACGGCGCCGAAGATGCTGCGCATGACCGTGTTGCCGGCGAGCGCGCTGGCGGCGTAGATGCCGTACGAGCCGGCCATGTAGTTGGCGCCGTAGATGAAACTCAGCGTGTTGCCCAGGCCGAACGGGATGCCGAAGCTGATGGGAGCCGCCCAGTGAATGCTGGCCGGGAGGCACGTCCACGCAAAGCCCAGCTGGCCCACGGCCGTCGACACAGCACCAATGGCCATAACCATGGCCACAGACTCCGGCTGCACTCTCCCGGTCTCGGGGTCGCGCGGCTGCGAATTCACAAGCTTCCTGATCAGGGGCTCGCACCCGATGGCTATCAGGGTGCCCACGCCGATGCCCGCAAACGATAACCCAGTCATGCCCGGAGACCACCCTCTGTGCTGCGTGAAAACAATGGGATACGCCACGAATCCAAGGTACAGCACGCCGTACACCAGGGGAATCCAGAAGTTCATGAACCACAGGATGGGCTCACGGGCAGCCAGGGTAAAGGGTCGGCTCAAATTGATCTTGAAGAGCTCGACCGCGGAGACCCTCAGGTCGTACTGGCACCACCAACGAGGATCGTCGGTCTCTTTCCGCATACGGGCAGCCTTGCGCTTGAGGATGATGGGTGCATATGTCTCCTTGAGCGACAGCTGCATGGCGATGCCGCAGCCAGCCATGATCAAGACTACCCAGTTGGTCCACCTCCAACCCAGGTACTCGAATATGAAACCACCAATGAGCGGACCTACGACATTGAATCAGACGAATGTCGAGTAGAGGGCGTATGGAAAGGAACGTACCTGTAGTGGGAGAGTTAAGTGGTGCAATGGACCATATCGACATGTAAAGGGCGAGATACTCGGGCCTGGAGATGTCCACGACACTCCCTGGGCCATTGGAGACGAAAGCAGCTCCAAACAAGGCACTGAAATAGTGTAAGCAACAAGACGTTTTCAGTGAGTCCAGGGAGTCAACGTACCCTACGAAACGAACGACCAAAAGCGTCGTCAAGTTGGTTGCCAAGGCACAGGGGATGATCAAGATGGTCCATATGATTAGGCTGACGGTGTATACTATCTGGCGGCCGTACAGCTCACTCAGAGGGGCAACAGCCAAGCTACCGCAGGCCAAACCGAGCAAATACGTCGTCAGTCCCAGTGTCACAATAGTCCTGGAAGAGTCAAACTCTTCGACGAGGCCGGGCGTGCAGGCCGTGTAGCTGGTCGAGTACAGCACGACAAGCCAACTGTTGTAAGCCACGACGCCCATGACCCAGCCGCGGTACCACCCCGCCCAATTCTTGGGGTTCTCTGGATCCTGGTCGCCGAAAGCGACCTCGAAGTCGGGAGGTCGCGAAGCAGTGCTGCCGGCACTGGCACCGGTCCTAGTCTGGGTGACGGGGTTCCGTTCCCGCAGGTCGGCTTCCGTGGCTACATTGAAAGAGGCGGCGCGCTCCGCAGCCTCGTAAAGTTCCTCGTCGTCCTCCTGGCGCTGCGTGGCAATGGAGCGGCGACTCAGGTTTGTCCTGATGGGTTCGAGAACAGGCGAGCTCGCATATTCCGAGCCACTGGTGTCGGCCCGGCTTATGATTGGCGCCGGCGCCTTTTCCGGGTCGGAAGTGGCCATAACCTTCGGGGGCCCTGGCTCACCTATGCGAACTAGGGGAAAAACTGAAGAAGGAAACCCGCCAGGGTTGGTATAGGAAGCTGGTGACTCCGTATCCGGGTGCCGTTATGATCGGATTGACGGAAGAGGAAGAAAAGGAGGAAGAAGGAGAAAACGACAGGGAGGGGGCCTTGGACACAAGAGAAGGGAAATGGTTTACTAATGACGGCGAATCGCAACAAGCTCGGCAGGACGGTTGTGCCTCGAGAGATTCAGCTCGACAGATTGGCTATCAAGATGATGAATGGGGTCATCCGGCGCCACAAACGTCCCCAACATCAACTGGTTCGCTGATCTTTTCGCCGAATGCCTGTCAGCTGTGTTTGTGCAGAAACGAAGCACGAGCAAGGCCTGTGACAGTGACAGCAAGCTTCAGGACTCTTGCTCTTCTGTTGCTTGCTGGGACTTTGCTTCCGGAGGGGAGACGGATCGACTGCCACGACAAAGAGCAACATCTACGCCCTTGAGCATGTGCTTGCTCGCTTGAAGTCCTGTTGGAAGAGCGGCCTCGCACACACACTTTCTTTGAACGTCCCCACATGGAGGACCCTGTTACATGGGCCAACCGAGGCGAACTGGCCATGGAGTATCCGCCGGTAATCAGACGCTTATGATATCCCCTAGCAAGTGCGCGGAGTTTCCGGCTTAGGAGGGGGGGGGGCGCTTGCGACCAACAAGCCCCTCTCCACATGGACTTATTTGATGATGTAGGCTCCTGTTGCGTCCGAATCAATATCGTTCAGAGCTGCCCTCCAGGTTCCACATCGCCCTGCGGAGAGTTTCACGCTGTCAGCCTGCAACTTTGCTCCTCAGCCGCACGGCAGACAAACGCGCGTGCATGCTGCCGCAATGGCCGGGTGCAGCTCCGCGAGCTGGGGTTTGGTGGAGAAGCTCGGAGTTCGGGACTTCTATTGGTTGGTGTTTTTACTCGGATCCGACAAGCCTGCTTTCAACAGACCGGCTCCGAAGGTCGCTGCGTCGCCTCTGCGACCTGTCGCAAAACGTGTATGCGAGACATGAAACCGTGCAATAAATGTCTCACAAATGCGACCCAAGAAGAGGCGAGGGGCTGGAGACGGCATACATCTGGTGACTGCCTGGTTGCTTGCTACAGCACTGCCAACGCGGACTGTTCCACGGACACGGATATCAACATGCAACACTGTTCCATTTATACGTAAAGTGGACGTTGCGCACGCGGAATATTGACCTGTCCTCTGCACCCTTTGCAGACCCGATCACGATGAAATGTGCGCGAAGATGTGGCCCTAGGAGAATGAACTTGAGCCTCACGCAAATACAAGCGAGAGCTGTGGGAAGTATATCGAAAGGAAAGACGCGGTCATGTTGCAGCATGCAGATATTATGTGCACAAGTCTAGCCACTTCATTGGTTGTTCATGGTCCGGCCGGGAATAGGGCGTAGTAAGAATATAGATGTTCGACTTCTCACTCCTTGGACTCCCTGGACTCCTATACTGAACGGCCGTGACTACGTCAGCATGATCCAGCACCAGGGACGCATGCATATTGCCATCTCAAATGTACAGGATAGAGACATGCCATGCAGCTGTGACCCGATGCTCCACATGAAACTCCTACTGTACACCGTCCAAAGCGGGCACCCTGGTAGGGGGAACATGCGCAGCTACAAACGGGACAAGGTGTACTTACATGCTTGACACCTATATACGCAGTCGCCGAGACTAGACAGCCACGTATACAAGCATCCGCAGCGAGGCGACCCGTAGCTGACGTTTCAAGCGGAAACAGTTCGTTTAAGCATTCCATCACCTGTACGGCTCTCTGACTCTCTGCAGGCAGGCTCTTGGTCCGCAGATCTTGTGCCGGCTTTGTCCAGCTCAGCTCCTTGTAGCCTTCGCAGCCATGCAGCAAGCCGGGTCACAGGTCAGAACTCGATCTTGACGTCGGCCAGGCCCAGTTTGGCCGCCCAGGCAATGTCCCCGTCGCAGAAGAGGAACAGCGACCCCATTTCGACGTCCACCGACTGCAGGGCCCCGTATGAAATCCGCCTGCGCTGTCGCTCAGAGGATCATGTTAGTTGCGTCGACGTTGGGTTCCGCCACGCGTTGGATGCGCAGAGACCAGCACAGCAAGACAGTCCTCGACGGTACACAGCGCCGGGCGCTCTCTGGGAAGAGATGAGACGATTCCCCAAAGGTAGACGGCTACGTAGTGACCTCGCCAAAGACGAGTCCGCCGTTGTGGATGTAGATAATGGCTGGAAGAGGCCGTATGGAGTCGATGGCATCCTCCATTGCAAAGTGACCTAGGGCAAGCTCAGCGCCATCACAACCACAACTTTCAATGGCCACGACTTTCTCCTTGATGCCCGGTGGGCAAGGGAACCGGCCCGTGACCTCGATCATGATCTCAGCCGCGAAGCTCGAGAGCATCCTTGAACAGCTCGCGTTCAAACCCTGTATTGGTAATTGTCAACTTCAGAAACTCCGGATCACACCGAAAATTACTTGTGGTACTTTTCTGCTCTGCTTGTCGCAGAAACGAAGTGGTCCGCAAATCGAGGCAAGATTACAACCGACACCTCTCAACTTCACGGCCAGGGGCAGCGTGTTTACAGAGGGAAAGGAACTTCCGTTCGTCACAAAGGACCTGAAAAATAGTGCGACCTTTGTTAAATGTACATGAACCAGAGGGGGGGGGGCTTCTCTGTTCCTAGCGGCGCGCAACGAATATGCAAATGACAACTCCCTGCACGGGGATGAGGTGACTAGAACCGAACTCACGCGGGCTCACTTACCTTCATCCTCTGGTGCCGTCTGTCCAAGCATTGGCTGTCTCAGGCGTCCATACCCAAGATGATAACCTCGCTGTTTATACCAAGGCTGTTCAAATCGTGCGGTGCTTCAATCGCACGGCGTGCTGAACATCCCCACCAAAGAACCAGTGCATATGTAACGCAGACTGAGGGGAGGATTGCTATGCGGGTATGGTTCATCATTGGTTGAGACCCAAGTCCATGCTCATCACTGCCAGTTGCCATACAGTTGTCAGCTGGTCGTGAGTAGTCCCCGTTACGACGCATGTCCTCGTGCACCAGTCGGAGACATTGGTGTAGCCCCTTATTGTCGATGCAGCGGATGCTGGCCAAATATCAGGCGCATGTATGCAGACACTATAGGTGGACCTTTTGCCCTAGTGACAGTCTTTCACCAACTGCAATTATGTGTTGTTGTGTAACGCTCCTTACTAAGGCGTTCGTATCTGTAGATAGTTGCATCTCGGGATAATTGCCTTGAGCGTACATTCATCGCCAGTACCCTTGGCCCCTTCTCCAACTTCTCATCAAGGCTGGGTGTCTGTTTAGAGCCCGTGATGGCTTCACCATCCTCGAGAATCCCGCCCAAGGCCTCGTGTTCATCCTGGTTCCTGCGGTGAAGGCCGATCTTCGTTACCAAAAACGCTGCTAGATCGGCGCTCGACCGCATCGGCGGGTCCATCCCGTCAGGTCAACGAGGGGTATCGACCCTTGGGAACCGCGAGTTGTGACGCTGATCATCGTATGCGGGGCGGAGGACGCGCGTGAACCGGGAGCGCTTGTTAGGCGACAGCCGAGGGTTGACATTTCAAGAAACAAGCAGCCGAAGGCGGAACACGAGGTTCGGCTTAATGGGATGCTCATTATAACCGTTGACGTTGCAGTAGAAATAACCGAACAGCATCATTCTTTGCTGCTTTGAGCGAGGATCGCCCCCAACCAGTATCCACATCATTAAGAAACCCGGGATGAACCCATGGCAGCAACGCAAGAATCCTAGGGGATACATTATTCGCATCTCACCAATCTCGGCTCTGGGGTAGGTTACTTATCCGTTCCCCAACTTCCTCTCACGCAAGTCTTTGTTTGAGCATGCTATGCAAGGACATTGGGTGTGCGCGTGGCTGGCGAGAACCGTAATGACCGGGAGGGACCGACAAGGATTCCCTAGGTGATATTGGAAGGATCGTGTCCTATAATTATGAGGGTAAAATGATTGATGCCGGACATGGCTCTGTGGGATCATGGAGATAGAGCTCAACTCGCTGCCAAGCCAAAAGGCTTGCGCAATACCAGCCTCCAACTCTTGATAAGCGGAAAGACTTACGGAGGAGAATTCAGAGACTAAAGCCTTGCGAGGGTTGCCGAGATGGCTCCAAGTGACGTGTGCTGAAGTCGTACTTCTAACCCATAGAATCGGGATATGTGCCTCCTTCAGTTTGCCTGGCCCAGCTGGCCCTCGCAGCATACACAGCATTGCCCAAGTACTTACCAAACATATCGTGGTGTGTAAACAGCAGCTCTATCTTCAGGGAAGAAATAAAACATTAGCCATGATAATACAATCCCGGGATACACAGCTGCTAGTGTCGGAGGAGCAGGGGACGGAATCGCAGCTTGGCCATGCGCTAGGATCTGCCCTGAACTTTTCGCTAGCATCGCTCCTTTTGACAGCGAACAAATCTCTGCCTGCTATTGGTCCACATGCAACTAATCGGAGATGATGGCCAGGTGGGTCGGTATATCCGGCTCACGATCTAGTTGCGCAGGCGTCAAGGAGTTGGCTGTTTGTCTTTGTTGTGAATGCCGTGCTTGCCACTGATAGGTGATGAGCTTCCAATACTGTCTCATTTGTATCTTGTCGATGTCAGTGGCTTATCAGCACACACGACCCCAACCTCTTGCGAAAAGACGGTGCCTCTTTCTCTGGGCATCTCATCTCACCGCCAACAAACACGGCGCGTTGTCCGTGACCCCCACTTAATGGCTCGGTGGAAACAATGTTTCCAGTAGTAAGTCCAGCAGCACCGTAAGAACGGGGACCGACGTGTCCAAGTCAATTTAGCGCTGGACTCCATCCGAAATTTTGTTGGACGTAGTCTCAGTTCCAGCCTGTTCCATCTGCTGCATCGAATTGTGTGACGCTTACAAGTCATCTGAAGCATCTCTGAGTTGTCCAGTGGCTTGCGTTCGACTCGGTGGGGGCGCAATGCAGTTATAAGATCGTCAGGGCCTTACGTTGTTATTAAGATTTAACAGATAATACAACTCAAGTCGGATGATACCATCGTTGCATTGATGCTTCCTTTCCACGACAGTGAGGTCTTCGCATTGATTTCCTGGATAGTCGGGGTCTCAACCCCGGTCATTTCCCCATGGATTAGCGGCAACAGGCGTGAAATGCTTGGCCACGACCTCTCGGTGGTACAACCATCAAATGCTTCGAGGCATGCAAATCGCCAGGCTGGTCAAAAGAATGAAAAGCGTTTGGTCATCCATCCGCCCCTGCCCCCAGCCAAGTTATCTATATCTCAGCTGATGTATGTCCTTCGTACACCGCTGGGCTTACATCAAAGATGGGGCCGCATGCCGCAGTGCGTGACTGGGGCACCGGGGGGCCGGAACTGGTCGGGAGTCGTGCCGAAGACAGCCGTCCTTTTAGCCACATGTCCACTGTGACCCGCGCTCAGCAGACCCCATTGTGGGTTGGCAGCATGGGTACGGATGTAGGATCCTCGCTATTGAATTCTGCAAATGACGATCGACTCCCAAATGGGGCATTGACGAATATTCGAAGAACAACCCTCCAGTATCCCCACGAAATCTGTTGCTGGCCCCGCCCACCCCCGGCACCCAATTACGCCAAGCCTGACATGAGTTGCAATAATGATAAAGCGCTCGGTATGTGCAGGGGCTACGGACCTTCGGCGGGACGGACACCGAGGAACAAGTCTATTTGACCGATAGTCGCTCGTCTCGCGCGGCTCAGTGCATCCTCAGCTTCACTGAGGTTTCCGCGCCAAGCAGCGAGACTAAAAGGTCTTTCATGCGACAGCAACCTCAGGGCTGAGATGTGTGTCACCAGGCACGCACATCTTCATCGAATTCTGAGGGACGATCGGACTGGGGAGTTGCCTGTGGGGTCATGGACGCGATACGATAAGGTCTGAATCGCGTGCAGCTGTGTCAAGAGGTTTTATGCATGTGGGCTGCGACTTTGCAATGCATGTGGGCTGCGACTTTGCAATGCATGGGCATTTTGAAATGATTGTGTTGTCAGGCGATGCCCATTGCAGGTCTGAGTCAACGCCCAAACGGGGTTCGTACTGAGGCTCTCTCCTCACTGTCATGTGATCGGCAGGACGTAATGACGTCAACAGCGGTCGAAGAAGGGGCTGTCGAGTACCCGCCACTACTGCCAAACAAGGAAAGAAGGACGGGGTGACTGGTCACTACCTCCGTCCCCGACTACTACTCACATATGCATGGATCTCTCGGAAGGAGTCCCTAAGGACACGCTGGCATATTGACTTGTGGTCGTCGTTTTGTTAGACCTCGGTGCTTTCCTTGACGTTGGAACGCCGTTCGTGCCTTCCCACTCGTAGCGGTATTGAAACCAGTGAATGAGCAACTGCCGCGGCCTAGAGCCATGGAAATTACGCAAACCCTTAGCCTCAAATGAGTCAGCTTCCTGGTCATATGATGTAAGGTAAGGCAAGGCAGCATACGAAGGTATATTGAACAATGATAATGCCTGGCAATAGGGGGTTATTGAGTGAATCAATCCACAGGGCGATAGGAGCAGGTTTCGCGAGTGAAATCGTTGTATTCTTCGAGGCACGCCAAGTGCCGAGCCTCCAGCTTGACCGCATGTTCCAGAAGAAGTCTAGACGTTCAGAATGCCTTGAAGTAGAATGGGATAAGCCAAGGGAAGACCACAGCGCATATGGCTTACGGTTGTAATGGAAACAAAACCTATGAACAATTGAACACTTTACCTTGAGCCTAGGCTCAGGGTAAAAGGGTTCTACGGGATACGGAACCATGGATATTTGATCAACTCGATGTTTGCGCAGGTTAATCGCAGGGGTTGTATAGTACAGGTTGAGCACCTAGAGACAAATGCTGGCCCCGACGACATGGGGAAAGTCATTTTTCGTAACTGATTAACAGTACTTTGTCGCTTCCTCTCAAGGACAGTTCATCGGATACATGATGATTAAGACGCACCCACATCAGAGGTTTCTCCTCGAGCTGGCGGATTGGCTAACTTTACAGACTTAGGATTGGCTTCGGCTGTCTGCCCGAAGCCCTTGCGTACACCAATTGAAGTTTGTTACCATGTCAGGGATGAAGGCGAAGCCCGCGGAGCTACCAAGGCCAAAAGCTGTCCCACAAGGAGATGTGGTGCATTTTGCGTTGGCACAACGGGTAAACGCAGGGAATATCACCCGGTATGCCGAGTACGTGCTCAAAACCAAAGATGATCTCCGATAGGGCGGCTGCCCCTGGGAGTGGGAGACAATCGGAGTGTTGATCTACGGGCAGTAGTGGGTGGACATTGGCAGAGACGCCACACTTGGCGATTACGAATATTACGAATATCACTTCGTGTTCAGTGGGATCTGCCCCCAAGATCGAGGTCTCGAGCAGGCGTTGGCACTAGTGCGAGACGGCTGGAACAAAGTTTGCACAGCCACACGCAACGATGTCCACGGTGCCATGAGCTTGGGTGAAGATCCATAGATAGCACCAACCCATATGATACCCCGTAAAATTTCCATGAAGACCTCAGACCATTGTAGCAGCCCCCGTATCCACAAACGCGCGGTCTTGGTTGGGGTTGCATATGGCTTGCTAAGAAGACTGTCCTGTTGACGGAATCAGGCATTGATTGGGTAAGTTTGGGGGTTTGAGTCCCAGCCTGAATGGCGCAATTTCGGGATCGTGGTTGTATGTCGCTAGTCCCGAGGTCCTCCTTGGCTCTTTTTCGAAGCTTGTGCACCGTCCTCCGTAATTATCATGACAATGACCCTGCAGTCTTCAATGCCTTGAGCAGACAGTTATAGTGTGTCCTTTGCTCGACTTTGCCGTGTCGCCCACTTGGTGAATTGGCACCCATGGACTGACGCCGTGCTAAGGGCTCAATTCT
The DNA here is from genome assembly GCA_000732775.1 of Stachybotrys chlorohalonatus IBT 40285. Classification (NCBI taxonomy): domain Eukaryota; kingdom Fungi; phylum Ascomycota; class Sordariomycetes; order Hypocreales; family Stachybotryaceae; genus Stachybotrys; species Stachybotrys chlorohalonatus. The sequence goes on along the minus strand of KL660323.1, from coordinate 160,570 downwards.
AACCAGACATCAGAGCCACGAGCCTAATCCGGCCCGCATGATGCTTGTCTCCGCTGTCATTGCTCGCGTTCCTGCGTAGAGTATGCGCAGGTAATTAATCAGGCCTCCGTAAACCTCACCGCTGGTACTGCGGTCCTGTGACTGCACTACATCGGCTGTGTGCAGGAGGGGGGATGGCTTCTGAAGGACATGAGGTGTGAGGGGCAGCATGTGCCTCAGACGGGGGAGTGGGGATGGAAAGGCAAGGCAAGGGAAGGGAAGGGACAAGAGGTGAGGCGCAAAGGTGGCTATCACCCACACCCCCATCCTAGATGAACTTCGTGCCTGCGAGTTGCGCACTAACAATTTCTACTGATCCCTGCCGGTTCAAAATCGGTCAAGTCCCGCTAAAGCAAAGCCCAAAATCCCTGCATCAGAGCCTCCCATGTCGGCCGCTCAAACTTAGTACTTAGGTAGAGGGATCTTGAGCGGAGGGTGTACCTGCCGTGGCTGTAAGTACTTTCAGGGTAGAAGATGTAGCTTTCGTGTCGACATTCCGCCCGTAGTCGATCGCGAAAGTACTTGGGCTTGACCCTGAGCCCAGCCGCTGCTCAAGTAGATCTACTTGACAGTCTGAAGGCTACTA
>KL660323.1:0-153533 GCA_000732775.1 Stachybotrys chlorohalonatus IBT 40285 | reverse complement strand
CGTGTTTATAAGATCATCCCTGCTGGCCGCTCCTTCTTCCTGCTGTGGCAGCACCTAGCGAATCACAGAAAATGCCGAGACTAAGAGTGAAGCACAACTGAAAATCAGAACAAAGCACCCGGAACTACGGGAAACGTGCAACTACGGAGACGTCAATGTCCTTCTCACGGCGATTCCCGATGAGGGAGAAACGATAGGGGCCTAGGCTGTCGGCAGTCACAACGTGTTTATGCTGGCGACTCGAGGCCGATCATTGCACCTTGGGCGCTTGGCGCATCCCTGGCAACAACGCACTCGTTGGCTGGGAGGCTTCGAGGCTTGCATGCAGCGTTTGGCCTGGGGCTTGGCCAAGGAATGCAATGTGTTTTCTAGGAGCGGGCACGGGTGAGGTCTGCTCGGGTTCGGGAGTGCAGTTGCGAATACGGGCAGAAGGATTCGGAGCAACACCTGTCAGCATTTCTTCCCCCTTGTCGGCGCTGGCATTCTGTATCGCCAGGAGCAGCTCGGCAAGCATCTTGCTCAATTGCCATTGCTACTGTGATGGAATTTTGACGGCATTCGAGATCAGCATGCGAGCATTGCGTCAAGAAGCCCTATGACTCATTGGGGCTGTCGATCTTAAGGGACACATGGCGTATTTGACCCACGCTGGCCCGCCGATTGACTATATGACGAACTGATGCTACGCGGCCTTTATTATTAGAAATATCGGGGGTGGGGGAAACATTATCCCATCAGTACCGACGCAGCCTCCCCATCAGCCCTGGCCTAGATGTCGTCGTCACCCTACTATATTCCCGGTGTTATAACGTTGTTCGTGTTCAGTGGGACGGTATGTCGGTGCTGCGTTCCGCAATCCAAACTCCCCGCCCTGCCGATCGGCGGTCCGCTAGGTGGGAACCTGACAGCCGAAGGCAGTGGGGCGAGGCTGCGGACCGCCCACCGGAGCAGCCTGCAAGACTGTGGTCTCGGCTCTTGTCTTCTCTTCGTTGTCGGTGGGTGTGTGGTGGGAGACCTCGTCATCAAGGTTAGGCTCTGGCCTGAAGTCATCAGAGTTGCCGTTTAGCACGAACTGTTCGTTGTCCTCACCCATGGTTGTCATCAATCGGGTGACCACAACGCCACAACCTCACCAGCCATACTCACCCTTGGCCTTGTCGATCATTGCCCGACTCGAAAGCTAAACGGTGCTTGAGCCACCATCGTACCTCAATATCACCCCATTCCAGTAGGTATCAACGCTCATCCCATTGCTCTAATGCGCCATGGCATCACCTCCGTTCAGCTGTTCAAGGATCACCGGATCCCAAAATCGTGCCTACATATCCGAGCCCGTTGTTGGTGCTGGCTGGGGGAAGGGGGGATGGAAGAAGGGGGGAGGGGTAGAGGGGTAATGGACCAGGACCCTTCGCGCAGCAACTCACGGCGGGAGGGGGAGCTTCCAGAGCTTTCGCCACAGCTATCTAGGGGCGTGAGCCGTCGACAGGCTGTGGCCTCCCCCTCCTTTCCTCCCCCCCTTCTCTTTTCTGACTGCAAATGGACTGTGGCTGCCACGGCAGGTTGGGGAGGCAAAAGCACACGCAACCCCTACCGTGTCTAGATACTACGGCTCCCACGTTTGCTCTGGGCCATCACTACTCTTGCCGATCCTTGTGGCTAGAGCTAGGCCTCGAGGTACCTTAAGGGCACATTGAGCCACAAGTCACTCACCATCAGGACCATCTCATGATCCTGGCCCTTTGGTCCGGGGGGAGGGGGAGAGGGGTGTGTCGCTCGGGTGTGGCCGACTGGCGATCATACAGACACTCCGAGCATAGCCACATAGGCTTCGTTGAAGCCATAAAGATTGGAATGTCTCCTGATACCCTTCATGGCACATTTAGGTTCGGGTAGTTCACCAAGCCCCATCATGGTTCAGCTTCTCTTCTTTACATTTGCCACCGGACAGCACACCCACCATATCGATCCCAACCCAGATGCTGGCCGAACGAACCCTTTCCTCCTCGCCTAACGCACCTCCTCGCAAATGCCCGCCCACCCCTAAACGCAGCAGAGCATCGAGCGGAGCCTTCACGAGCCACAGCAGCCCGTTCCCATGGTTCTCTCCCGCTCCCTAGGCTTCATCGCGCCAGACCAATGGCAGTGGCAGTTTCGCCCGCCATGCTTCCTGAACAGGCAATCCTCCAGCTCGCCTCTCCAGGGTCGTCAGCCTAGGGCTTGTTGTGTCTGTGGCACGTTGGCATGCCTAGCCAGCATTCTTCTGCAGTACAGCAACACAGTTTTGGAATACAGATCTCTGCGAGACTAAACCACCTCAGCGCTGTCCGGTCGCCTGCAATGAATCTTTTGCATTTACGCCCAAATAGGATCAATGAATGCGCTGGCTCATGCATCGCCGACCGAGAAATAATATCGGAATCATGTTTGTGGAGGAACATGACCGAATCTGTCAATTCCTCAGTTCGTGCGATTGAGCAATGGAGTCAAGGGTTCATTGGAGGCGCTCGCTCCTTGTTGGGGGTGTTGGCGCAATTGAGGCCACGATCTACGGCTCCCCCGTGATCGTGGAGGAGGTCGGTCCTCGATTGGTACAGAGACTGGTGGGACGCCTGGCGCTGTGCTGGGGCACCTGCTTGGGGACTTGGCGTTTGTTTAGGTTCCCGGGTTGACTTGCGGCGATGGCGAGAACGATCCAAGAGGGGAAGCTGAGACAACTTCTGATCACGACGATCAAATGGGGCAAAGATGTTCTCAATCTGGCCGCTGGTGTCAAATCTTGGTCGGTGGGTACAGGGAACCAGAGCATCCATCCCATAGCTCAAAGCGGAAGAGAACCCAAAGGCCGTCGGATTCGCAGGTCGCTATCCCCTCCAGATTGTCAATCAATCACTCCGATGCCAGACAAGAAAGACACGAAGAAGCCATCGGGCTTTCAGCAGGCCGAACTTGCCAGAACGCTACGGTAGGGGAGGGAGACAGCCCCATTCTGGACCCAGTGCCGAGCAATCTGAAAGCGGGAATTCAAGTGACGATCGCTGTCACACTGGGCACCACAAACTGGCTGCGGTGTTGCTAACAGCACATCGCTTCACAGAAAGAAAAGGCGATCTTATTCTTTAAAGGCAATGGAGAAACCAAGGACCAGAAAGACTACCCTTCGGATTGAGATTTGTTAAGGCTGTATCTGAATATCTGGAAACGGTTTTGCGAAAAACATGGGCAAGTATATGGGCTAGTCGAATTCGATAGCATTCATTGCTCTTGGGAGGGAGAGAGATGTCCCTCTCGAACAGACAAACATCGGCTTCAACATCGGCTCCGAAAGGGCAATTGGCTGAAACCTCTGGATATCAAAAACGTAAAACTCGAAAATACCAAAACGATTGACATCGTCATAATATATATATATATATATATATGCTTGTTTCCCAACAATTTGGGCGAATGGCAAAAAGAATCGATAACTCGCTGCCCCGTACTGGAATCGAACCAGTGATCTTGTCATTACTAGTGACACGCTATACCACTTAGCCAACGGGGCTCTTGTTCACGTGAGCATTCATGGTAGCACAGGTTATGTACATTTCACCAAGACACGGAAGCTTGGAACTCGTTCTAGTCGAACATCAATTTCGATGGTTTTTAGACGACACTTGATACATCAAGAAACCCGAGAATAAATGTTAGTTGACTATGTTTCTGCATTTTGGGCTTAACCGCCAGTGTCGTCGGAACCTTAAGTCTATTAGGTTTGCCGTTCTGTGGCACAATCACGATGGGGGTCTCATATGAGATCACCAGCAGAACGTAGAGTATACGAATTATTGCAAATATCATCCCTTCCATAAACGAGCTTGATTAACCGTGTCACTCGGCAGCTTTATGCAGCATTTGGAGGACTTTCCGGACTTGCTCCTCGCCATCCCCACTCCAGCCGTCAAGAAGTACCGTCTTGTCCCTAGCCTTAATCCCGCGAGTTAACTGGAAACTTGTCTTGGGCACCCCAAGCACGCTGCTCAAGACTTGGATGGCTGCTTTGTTCGCCTCGCCGTCCTTGGCCTGAGCGGCCACGCAAAGCTCAATGGCGTCGGGGCCGACGGCGGTTATGCCCTGGCGGGTCTTGCTTGCGCCGGGCTTGACGCGGAGGCGAAGTTCTAAGAGGAGCCGCGCTGGCTTGGTGGATGACTGGATGAAACGTGCCGCGGAGGGAGGCGGCATGCTGATGTGCTCAGTTCGAGTCTTGGGGTATGTCGGACACAGAACATGAGGACTCTGTGCAACCCGTTTGGGGGTTCATACTACTATTGAGCGGGTAGGGTACAAGATGCAGCGTATATATCTTCCAGACCAAATGAGGTCAAATCCTTTGGGACGGAAAGAATGCCTCGAGACTCAAAAAGGTGTAGCATGAAATGAAGCATGTACTCTGTGTCACTTGTAATTCGCAGTTTGACGCATGTACCTGCAATGCTCGTGCTCAAGCCCCAGAACCGCCCACCAAACTGCATACTAGCCCCCAACCCTGATGGTGCTACAGCGGGAGGAGACCCCTGTGCAGCGGGACGTCACAGATGCAAAGGGCCTACCTGCACCGTGAATTTTGAGGTTACCCACTAAAGCCCCGTCGAATTGGGGACCTTGGGTGCAGCTTAATATTTCTCGATAGCATCCCAAGCCGCCCTCCCCATACTCTCGACCTTCGTCCGGTTCCCTCACCCACCTGCATGCTCCTGCCGCGGCTCCGGAGCTCCCGTCCTGTCACAAGCGCCATGGCCTCGGCATACAGCGCGTACCATGGCGCTGCCAACGGCTCGACGTATACTCCAACCGCGCTGGGGCGCTGGTCAATTCTCAATCAAGCCCTGCCTCGTGAGCCAAGTCCTCCTGCTGCCCGGTTGTGCGCGTCGGAAGTGCTAACGCTATGCCGCAGCTGTGGCCAATATCAAGGCTCTTCACGTTTACGACTTTGACAATACGTGTATGCCCATGCAGCCTTGACCCTCGTGATTGCCGACACCGGGCTGACTATTCCCTCGCATGCAGTATTCAGGACTCCCCTGCCCAACCCGGCGATATGGTATGGCCCGAGCATTGGCACGCTTTCGACGTACGAGACTTTCTCCACCGGCGGCTGGTGGCACGACAGCCGCATACTCGCCTCCACGGGTCAAGGCATCGAGAAGGAGGAGCCTCGGGCATGGGAAGGGTGGTGGAACGAGAAGATCGTCGAACTCGTCAAGCTCAGCATGAAGCAGCCAGACGCCCTCTGCGTGCTCCTCACGGGGCGTTCCGAGTCACGTTTCGGTGACCTGATCAAGAGGATGGTAACGAGCAAGGGCCTGGAGTTCGACATCGTCAGCCTCAAGCCCCACGCCGGGCCTTCGAGCGAGCAGTTCAGGAGCACCATGATCTTCAAGCAGACCTTCCTCACTGCCCTCGTCGAGACGTACAAGAACGCTACCGAAATCAAGATTTACGAGGACAGGCCAAGACATACGCAGGCTTTTCGCGAATTCTTCGACGACTACATCAAACGCCAGGCCATTAAGCCCACGCGGGGGCCCTTGTCTGCGGATGTGATCCAGGTTGCCCAGATTGCAACAACTCTGGACCCGGTGGTCGAGGTTGCTGAGGTTCAGCACATGATCAATCTTCATAATGCGGCTCCCAACCAAAAGACGAAACTCACCATCAGACAAAACCTGCTCTTCACAGGCTACCTCATCACTTCCGCAGATTCGCGAAAGCTCATCCAACTTGCGAAACTTCCAGAAGAGCTATCGCCCGACGACGTGAGAATGCACGCGAGCGGCATTCTCATCTGCCCCCGGCCCTGCTCTCCGAGCATACTCGAAAAGGTCGGTGGAATAGGCAGTAGAATGATGTGGGAGACTGCCAGCATCGGGTGTTTTTCGAATAGTGTCTGGGTCGTACGGGTGCGTCCGGTTCCCTCCACGGCAACCTATTATACAGAGAATTCTTTCCCGCTGGTCATCATTGCCTTGAGGAAAGGAGCCCGTCCCACCGATGCTACCAAGATCAAAAATTGGCAGAGTGTGCCGCCAGAGCAGTCCTTCATTTTCGAAACTGTCGTAGGCGAGAAGAACTTGCTCGCCATAGATTCCGTTTCCACCAAAGCACGAAGAGACGACGCGGACAACTCCTCGAAGCGGGGATCCAAGCGCAAGCACCTGAGCGACGACGACAGGGGCCAGAGACATGTCCACGGCCACTACGGCGGACGCAATGAGACTAGGGGACACCACTCCGGCCGCGGAGGCCGCGGTCGTGGCGGCCAGGCTCATCGCGGCGGTCGAGGTAACAACCGAGGCGGCGGCAAGCCTGGCCGTGGTCGCGGCGGCCACAACTACCGCTCTCTCGACGACGTGGATACCAGGAGCCACCAGGTGGACTACAGCGACGCCTATCCCTCGCTCCCGAACGCGGGCCAGCAGGGCCGTCCTGCTGGCGGCGGCACGGCGGATTTGCAGAATTACTACTAGGGTCGGTAAGCCTGAGAGCCGCAAAGCGCAGCATAAGCGTTGAACCATCCGAGTTCTTGTTTTGTTTTTCTTCTTTTTCATATCTTGGTCCACACGTTTGAAGGGGCGGTTTTCGCTCACAGGACGGCAAACTCCTTGTTCGTCGACGTTTCGTTAAGGGTTGTTGCATCACTTCGCACGCCAGCACAAGGGGGCAAAGGGGGGTTGTTAAACGAGAAAGGAGGGCATCATCAGAGAATGCTCTTTGTACAAAAATAGGTTGGGCAAAGTCATGATGGCTGTTGAGGCCACGGTCACGGCAAGGCGTCTCGGTGTGATTGAAAGCCCGGCATGGGGGGCTAGTTTGCTAAGGGGGTTTGTTGAGGTTTGCTACTTTTGGTCGAATAGTCGTTTTAGCCATGCAACATGTCATGATGAGAACCTAGTTTTCCTTTGCAGATACATCCCGATTTACGCCATGCATGACCCGTCTTGAACTACCTACTCGTCCTCCTCGCTGGACTCCTCGTCCGCCGTCTCCAACCAGTCGACCAGCACCTTGCACTTCTCTTTCAACGCATCCATTCCCTCTCCATCCTCCGCCCTGCCGTCCTCCCACCAGCTCAAGATGCCGTCCTCCCCTAGGACGTCCGCATCATACAGCTGCTGCAGTATCGCCGCCAGTAGCGTCCCCAGCTTGGGCTGCTCGACGCCCTTGGCGCCGAGGAGAGCTCGCTGCAGCGCGAGGATGAACTCGATCTGCTCGGGCTCGCCTCCGCCGACACCGACCTCGTCGACGAACTTGGACGCGCCGGGGCGGGCGGTGAAGGCTTTGTTGGCGGCTTTGCTGGGCTCGAGGGATCCATGCTCGGGAGTCAGCAGCTCGGCGGCGCGGCGGGCGAAAGCTGTGGCGACGGCCTTGCGCATCATGGCGTCGGAGGCGTCGTTGGCGAGACGCAGACCCATGAACTCGAGCTTGGCGGAGTCGAAGTCGCCCGAGTCGGCACGGAGTGCGTCTAATAGGCCGTGGACGGCATCGGAGTGGAACGACAGTTTGCCGGCGGAGTCGTCTGAGGCAAACGACGAGAGGCGCTCGCGGTCCGACGTGGCGAGACCAGTAGATAGCTGAGTGGGATCATCCTCGTCATCGGAGAACTCCTCGGAGGCAAGCGTGGATATCGTAGAGTTGGACAGGTTGAGATGTGCGAGGGAGTAGATGAGCGGCTTTTGTAGTCGAGCGGGATCCTCGTCGTCAAAGTCCTCGTCGTCGGGGTCGGCGAAAATAGCGGCGTTTGTGTTTGGTCCTAGTAGATCTGTGTCTTTGGCAACAACCTCGCCTTCAGCGGTTTTTGCTATCAGGGTGACAGGATCTTTTAAGGAGATTTTATCACTGATCCGTACGCCCGTAGACACGAGTGAACCGGCTGGTATTGAACAATCGTCTCCGATAATCACAAGATCAGCCACGATCGAGTGTGATATTCTCGTTCCATTTCCCACTGTCGAATCATGCCATACGAAACTGTTCTCCAGGGTCGCGTGGGCACCGATGATGCAGTCACGGCCAATAATACTGTTGATGATGGTGCAACCAGGACCAATAACACTACCCCTTCCAATGATGGCATTCTGTACTTTGCCATCATAGGGGATACCTGTGCCACCCTCCAATACGACCTCATCGACATGTCTTTTGTAACATTGCTGCGGGAAAATATCGTTCTCGGGTATGAACGGGAAAGTCCATCTAGCGAGGACGTCTCTGCTGATGGCGTCGTACATCTGGAGGTTGCTTGCACGAGCCGCATAGCCGCCCTCGATGACATCGGTGTATATCATCTTGCCATTGAGTTCCCAATCCTTGAGTACACCGTGTAAAAAGTTTCTCCGGGGTAGCTCATAGTCAAAACTCTCTGACCACAGGGCTAAGACCTCGGGTGTGCAAATGTCGATCTGGGCATCGATCAAGTCCGTCCGCAGCTCAAATTCTGTAGAGAGCTCGTCTGGGATGGCCGGGTCGATGGAAACGTAGCGATCCTCTTGTAAGGGATGCATCTCATCATAGTGTAAGCATCGTTGGTTTTTCGCATCCACCACAAATATAGGGGTGATGGCGTTGACCTTTGTCCGGTGTTCCTCCTCACCACCACTTGTTAGTACGAGCGTCATGATGTTGGCGGCGCTGTCCTCTCTGCGTTTGCGATGCGCCGCCAGTGCCCTGTCCAGCAGTATGTTGGACACCAGGTCTCCGTGCACAAGAATAAAATCGCCATCGATGAGGGAGCGCTTGTCCAAGTCCCGTAGAACATCGCCGGTGGATCGTGCGCCCGAGAGCTTGATGAACTGCAGCGTCGCAAAGGGTGAGGTTCGAGATGTAGACGAATATCTTGATCGATTGATATACTCTTCAACCTGTTCCGTGTGCGCGCCGCAGTATATGAAGACCTCCTCGACGCCATTCATGGCAAGGAACTCGAGTGTATATTCGATGAGCGGTATGTTCGCGAGCGGTAGGAGACACTGCGACAGGTCAGTACAAGCTCCTGTCGTACGCGCTTCGACTCCTACAGCGATGCTCCGTCAACGTACTCTTGGTTTTTCTATCGTGAAGGGCTGAAATCTGTTCTGGAACGAGTCGGCAAGCACCTGCATTTCACGATGGTCAGTCTTCATGGGCCGAGATTCAACCCCACCAACACCCAGGCGGACTTACAACTGCCTGCAGAACGTCTTCGGTCTTGTTTTCTGATCCCGGCTTGGATGGTCTCTTGCCTTTGGCCGAGCCAGGACCCTGCTTACCCTTCTGCGACATGGTCGAAGGGGTGATTGACAGGAAATCTTGTCTTGGGGTTGATGTAGCAAAGAAAGTCTGTGGGTGGGATTCGAAATGTACCCCAAAAAAAAAGATGACTCAACTTTGAAGGTGAAGTCCATTTGGCGGGGCATTCAGGTATGTGCCACTTACCCTGCACCGTTTACAGGCTGGAGTTCCATCCATGTGCGCAACCTTAATTTCGTCGTAGTGAATAAATACCAGACTCGTGTCAATTACATGGATTCGGTGATGTTGCCTACAGCCTACGTGTGGTCAAGTGAGAAATACACTTGGTTGACCTTGGTACCCATGATAATATGTCCTGGATACCGTGTCACGTTATTCCAAGTTTAGGAGCACTCTCCCTACGTCGTCGTGGAAAAAGAAATAAACTCCAGCTTGGCTGATTCCCACACAGTTGGCATGGACAAACCTGGCGTCAAATCCAGGCATCGGCCATCTACTAGAAATAGAATGCCGTGCGTAAAGCAGTATCCGTGACCAAAGCCTCGCCACCTATATTGACGTCCTGCGTAAAGTCATGACATCCTTTCAGCAAGGGTGGAAGTGTTGCCTGCATGACCTTCACTTCCCCGCGAAGTCCTTTTCACCTACATTTCACACTTATGAATGGTGACATACGTCAAGGAAATGCCATCACCAAGGGGTCAAGATGACCTACATGACCACCCCACCCTTGTGAAGCCCTGCTGCGAAGGCTGTACGCTTGGCGGATTGTACTTGCTTTTTGTCGCATGTATTTTCAAAGCTGAAAGCCTCGAGAACCGGGAACTTCGAATGCCGCGTGGGGCAGATGTTGATCGGCGACATACGATACTTACGGTAAGGTATGAGGCAAGGTGGCGTTCTGAGCTAAACTGTGACGGTGATCGTAACGCATAGAGCGAGCGCTCGGGTGTGTTGCCGAGGCATTCATCGAGCAAACAAACGGCAAGTCGCCAGACAAGGCGGAGCATCGCTGCTAACCAGAGGTATTGGCTTGGCCATGTGCTCAATAATACCTGTCGAGGAGTCGAACTTGCATGCCATTATTGACTTTGTAGTTCCGGGCACGACCAAGCACCTTGCCCGCCAGCCTTGCAGCCCTACTTCCCCATAGAAACTTGTCTGTTCGTCCTAGTCAATAGCGACGGCCTTGAGCTATAACGAGAGTGAAGTGGCATTGGCTTCACTCGACGGTAGTGCGAATACAGCTGCAGCTGATAAGGATAGCGGCTGGAGGGATCCCGGCGTTCTTGATTGAGGGTCCGATACGAGTGACGGCGGCACAGCAGGTGTTTACGGCACCTTCCTTCTTAGCTCAACTGCTCCTTCCCGCCTACCCGGCTGTGGCACAGTGCCAGTGCACACGGTTTGCCGTACCTGAGCTGGCGGCACTGCTAGCTAGCCCACGGGCCGGACACTTGGGCTTACCTGAGTCCTATCATCCTCCTTGATAGTCGTCTTGTTGCATCACCACCGCCGGTATGCTAACTTGGCGGGCAAGCGGATTCACAACCTGGTCAGCACAGCGCCTGCACTTAGGGCTAACGTTGATTGCATCCATGCCCACACTGGTGCAGCTGGGCGAATTAGCTGCGACGGGGTCTCAACCATGGTCACGCCCTCGAATCCAGCGTCACATTGGCCTGAAGGAAATCCGACCCGATAACGACCATCGGCGTACTTGTACCTGTCCCGTTCATGTGCGCCGGTAACACTCGAAGATTTGGTCGACTGGATCACCAGCCGGCTAGATCCGGGAGCACGGGCAAGACGGGGCTGCTGCCAGATCTGATCTGATCCAAAGATGCCAGCTATTCCCCCCCGTCTATTATTCCTGAGCCCAAGACAGTAATATGGAGCGCCGCCTGACCTTGTGGACCGGACTCCGAGATCCCACCCCCCACAGCCGGCAAGGGGAAAACAAACTTCTTTTCAAGAGACGCAGGAATCCAAACAAACAGGGAATGGCCTTGGCCAATAAAGGTGAGCACATTACCAGCTTGCATATTTTGCCGGCGAGCAACCCTCTACTAGACTCCAGCCTTGCATATTGGCCTTGCCAAGGAGGGGGGAAGTAAGGTGAGTTGGCGTGGGTATCATCACAGGACTGGGTGATTGGAGGGAGCCTCAGCCGCTGCGTTTGCATTCTCCACCAACTTTCGATCACTGCCATCGTGCCGCCACTGTAATGATCTTATCCATGACCATGCTTCGCGCTCGAGACTAGATCCAGGGAGGCCTTACCAATCATGTGCGACTATTGCGTACCTTTTGGCCATCAGTCTAGGGCATCCTGAGACTTCCTACACGCGGCTTGCTCTCACTATCGAACAAGTGAGACAGCCGCCCGCCAGGGTAGTCCGAGCTTGATGCCTCAGCAGATTACCACCGTACCGGGCAATCCTAGTCAATTCTGGTGGGTTATGCTGCTAAATTAGCTGATGTCCAGGGATCGTTACCGCCAATACACGATGTGACCAAATGATGGCGGCGACATAGAGAGAAAAAAAAAAAAAAAAAAAAAAAGCCACCTTCGTGCCATCAGAGGACTCGAGAGTTCCGGAAAGATGCCAGCCCGGAACGCCATTCCTGGGGAGCCTAGGACGAATGCCGCGGCCGCTGGCAGGCACGGAGATATCCTGCCGCGTTCGCGCATGCAGGTGGCCCTAGCTAGGCAGGGGGCTGCTGGTGGTGGTGCCCGTCACCAGATCCATGGGGGAAAATGAAGTGTCTGGAGCACCTACACTGCGCTTTGGTGGGTGGATGATCAATAGGAGGGAGGGGTGGTCCTGTTCCTCTGACATCAAAGCAACCACCGCGGCTGAGGACGGACCTTGCTTCTGGCAGACAGATCAATCATCTAGGGGTCCATCCATCCAACATGGCTGCCAGTTTCTCGCACTTACCTCCCGCAGCAGCTCCCACCCATTACCTAGTGGTTATTACAATGGCTATATCCAGGGCCTCCTTAGCCTCATGTGTCATAGCAAGCGTGGCCGCGCCGGCTGAAAGGGTGATGCCGTCCCTGGTCCTTTGGCTGGCTTATCGGTCGGGTTGGACTCGTTACCTGGTTCACTGTGTGAATGGAAATGCGCCACACAGTCGGCCTGCGGCGATCATCCAGTGACACAGCCAACCAGATGGGATGGCTCACTAGAACGCTTGACCCCGGTACCGTCTCCATGCCGGCTAAGAAGGCTTGGCCTGGTAGCGATTTCCGCCATGTCCTCATTTGGCCCGGGCTAGGTAGTCTGGTGGTGCTTCAAGTCGGATTCTGCACGCCAGGGACAGGATTTTCACAGGCGGATGGCCGGCCGCCCACCGAGGACGGGTTGACTGGGTGGCCATGTTGTCTGGTAATGGTGGTGTCATTCACGCTGAGACCCTCTCAGTGAGACTTGAACAAAGCCAGAATTCCCCGGTATGGTGCTCAGGACCGGGAACTCTATATCGGAACGCTGGACGCCTAGTACCATGCTTGTTTGGCCCCAGTGTCCATTGGCCCGTTGCGCGAAAATGCTCCAACCTCATTTCGGCCGGTGGGTGTTCACATCTTGAAGCCAGAAGCAGCAACGGGGTGTGTCAAGATCGGGGCAGGAGTGCGTGGGAAAAGCAGCACCAAGGACAAGGACCTGTCTTCGTGCCGCCATGGTTGCAACAAATCTCTTCCCTGCTGGGCTCCAAGCTTCTGGTAGTGGCCACCACTGACGGCCAACCTCCCCTCCTCCTTGGTGATATCCACTATGCTGGGCTGCTTCGGGGTTCTCCCACTCCCGTCTTTGCCCTCCATGCCTGCCTGGCTCCTTCTTCCCCCCCACCCCGGTCCAACCTACGCCCATCCCCAACCCTGATTTCCCGACTTCAAATCTGCCTCGCTTTTGATTGCGCCGCCATCCAACCCCAAACTCGACTTCCCACGATATCGCCGGGCGCACGACTTGCTCCGAACAGCCTTCTACATTCATCGCATCGACCGTTTACGCTTACAAACCATTTGCCTTCTGTTGGGCAACGGCGCCAAGCCACGGCTCGTCAGCGCGCCTCCGACTGTGTCAATTACTTCTGCCGCCACCCACCTGACAACGTGATTGAGTTTCCATCCCGCCCAGAACTTTAACTACATTCCCCCTCTTCGGGAACTGCGACCTCGACGGACGACGTCCCTGGGTTGATCCTGGGTACGCGACTCACCGGGCCACTTCTGCGCGATCCTAGAACTTCTTTGGCGCAGATCCCGGCCGCCGTCGTCATGTCTGGTCCCGACATGGCTGCCGCGCAAGGCAGCGGGAGCAACGCCAGTGAATTTGTAGGTTCCCCCAACCTACTTGATGGGGTAACAGGCGGACAGATTAGGCTAACCATGATTCGTAGGTTCGCAAACTCTTTCGGTAATCCAAAGCGTGTAGCCTCGGTCGAACTGACATTTCGCTGACACGATCCCAGCATGCTCGAGGATCCAACACATCAGGACGTGGCGAGATGGGGAAACAATGGCGATACCTTCGTCGTCGTGGAAGTAGGTTGGACGACAACCTTGTGACCACCGACCCGGCTTCTAATATACCACGCAGGGCGAGAAATTCACGAGGTCCATCTTACCCAAACACTTCAAACATAGCAATATGTCGAGCTTTATCCGGCAGCTCAACAAATACGACTTCCACAAAGTTAAGCCGTCGACTGACACCGAAACATCATCACCAAATGGAAATGTATGTCTCCTACGAGCCTCGGGACGCAGCCTTACCAGTTGACACCATATCGCACAGGTACTCGAGTTTAAGCACCCTTATTTTCGCGTCGACAGCAAGGACGACTTGGACAACATCCGCCGAAAAGCACCCGCTCCTCGCAAGCAGCAGGCAACGGACGACTACACCGCCACCCAGCACATGAACATCATCTCGGAGCAGTTGACGGCTACACAGCAACAAGTCCAGCAGCTTCAGGAGGTTTACGCCGATGTGTTGCAGACCAACAAGCTGCTCGTGAATGAGGTCCTGATTTTACAAAAGATGCTCAATGCGCAAAAACAGGCCCAGTTCGAGATGATCAACTTTCTGACCCCCGTGGCCGAGAATCGAAATGGTGCACTCATGGGACAGATGATGAGCTCAGGCGGCAGCGGTTCCGCTGGAGACGTAACACCTACCGTACCAGAGCTCCGGAGAGCCAGGGAGCTTCTCTCTAGCGTAGCAACTAATGTCACTGCGGACCAGGAACTCGAGCGCCTACACGGCGTGTATGGGTCACCAACCGACTCGGGTGCCATAGTCACGCCCACGTCGATGCCCTTGATGAATGATCCAATGACCGACATCACTCGGTATCCCATCTATCCCGTAGGACAGACGGTCGGAATTGATCCTTTCCACTCTGATCACATCCACAAAATTCCTTATGCCATGCCTAGCGACCTGACCGTGACCAACTTGGCGGAGCAGCAGCATCAGCAGCACCAACAGCAGCAGCAACCGCAGGCCCCGCCGCCTATAGCTCTCGGCAAGCCGCCTGCACCCTTGGATAAACCGACAGATCTGTGGGGCGCGAAGAAACCATTGGTATTCCTGGTCGAGGATGACAATACGTGCTCCAAGATCGGTATTAAGTTCCTGAGGACGATGGGATGCGAGGTCGAACATGCGGTAAGCCTCATTGACCTCAGCGGAAATACAAAGGCGATGGTCGAAAACTAACTGTGGCGACAGTCCAATGGTGCAGACGCGTATCAGAGAGTCGCCGATGCTAGCCGGGAACGGTTCGACATGATCTTCATGGACATCATCATGCCCAAATTGGACGGAGTCTCGGCCACACTGTACATTAGACAGCACTGCCCCTCGGTCCCCATCATTGCCATGACGTCCAATATCCGGCCTGAGGAGGTGAACGGTTATTTCGAGCATGGTAAGTTGGATTCAACCCGGTACTCGTGGAAGCGCATGATTCTGACTCTGTGAAAAGGAATGAACGGTGTTCTTGCAAAGCCCTTTACAAAGGATGGGATGCTCAAGTCGGTCACAACCCATATGGCGCATCTGCTCAAGAACCCCCCTTCGCAAGGCGACGGAAGCTCCAACTTCATGTTGAGTGGGATGCCGTTTCTGTCGGCACCAGCACACCATGTCAAGTTCGAGACACCAACCCCTCCAGGGCCATGGTCTCCCGGCAACATACCGCATACTTCGCCATTGAACAGCAACGCCGACCACAGCTTTAGCCTCCTCAACGGCCAGTACAGCATGGCGCCGGCGCAAAGGCAAAACTACACCACGACTGTAGAGTCATCGACATCCGGGCGTTTGTCAGACCATGACAGTCCCCCCGACTCGAAGCGCCAGCGTCTCAACGCGTCACAATTAAATTTCTAGCGAGCAATAGTTGTGACGCACGACGAGGGTAGGCGACAGACGATGGCGGAATTTTAACTGTTCCTCTTCGGTCGCTGCGGGGCGGCGTATGGAGCCTATTAAAATGTGCAAACTCATCAAGTTGCAACATGGACGGTGAAATTGTCTTCTTGTCTTGTATATTCGGGCGAACGGCGTTGGTAGATGGCTAAAAGGTGCCCGACCATGGCTTTGGACAAGAGGGACGAACGAACGAGGCCGGGCAACGTGATTGAACGGTGTGGAGAGAGAGAAGGTGGCTCTTGTTGCTGGATATCATGCATTGGCTATCAACGGAAAAGGCCACACGCCCATCGGCCCCGTTATTTATTGCGGTTTTCAGCATGTTCCGTGATGTAATACCTTTGGAGCGGGATGATGAGAAGCGGTAGCCTTGCTGCCATGTCTGATTGAAGGTGTCCATGTTTCTTTGGGAGAATGGGCGGCGACACTGCCTGCGTTTTGGGTAAAGGAAAGGCGAATGAAGAAGAATAAAAGGGAAAGACTGGATATGTGGGCAGACGTATGCTCAGGATACTTAATAAAACGGATGAAACCATAAGCCGGGGATAAGGCCGACTAGGCCAACCAATAGGTCTAGCTAGACCTATCACGGATTGGGTAACCCTTCCCAAGAGAAGACAACCTACAGAGAAGTGATGAGACGGAAAGGCTGCCAAGAGCGCGGGCCCAACTCTGAGGCCGACCCCCGGTTGCCGGCTGAGGGTCGATGGAGTTCTGGATGTGTTCTGGACCGGGCCTGTGGGGTGGATACCCGGGGTGATTCGACGGTCGGCTGCGGGTTGGTGGAGGCCAAGGGAGACCCGGATGGGCCGGAAATAGAAGGGGCCATGGTTGGACGGTGTGACGGGATGAAACAGGGGACCGTGTTGTTGGTTATCTACCTCGTCGGAGGGTTGCACGAAGTTTGGTGGACGGGATGTTGGGACGGCGAAAGTGGGAACTGGGCTTGACTTTGAAGTGAAGCCGGAGGTAATGGCATAGTTCAAAAGGGAAAGAAGAAGAAGAAGAAGAAGGAAGAAGACGGAGAAGAAAGACTGTTGAAGAAAGGTATTGGTAAACATATCGCGAAAAAGGGTCCGCCTTCCTTAGATGACGTGGGAATTGTCAAGGAAACCTGGAGGTCCTTTCACGGAAGGAAACACGGTCCCACCCAGCTTGCACCATAGACTCGGGCAACCTTGCTCCTTTGATCTAGACGCCAATCTTGGTTAAGCTTTGTACGCGCTGCGGTGACGTTGCTCGTTAAGATTTGATGCCTCCGCGGGACCGGCTAAAAACGCGTAACCTTGCCCTTGTCCTTGATTACCATGGTGCCAGTTGGATGTTGATGCAGTATGCTGGGGAGTCAAGGCTCATCCACTACCGAGGGTCCCCTATGGTGATGTGTTACACGTTGAATATTGCTATGCGCCTATTTCGACCAGTGCGCGATTGTCTTCTCGTCAGTGATTGCTGCCATGAGATTACAGCAACGTCTGGTAGCCGACAAGGTGGTTTGCATGCCCCCCATCCCTGCTGCCACACGAAAGTCGTACGAGGGATTTCGCCAAGAGACAGCCGCTGGCCCCGCTCCTTGTCCCAGTCCGTTGATATTCCAGACTTGGCGATTTTCCACACAGAGGACGGACCTCTGCTTATCCGTACGAATCCTCATCTAAGACATGACGCCCCCCCCCCGACAGGCAGCCCAGACGCGGTTCTCGCCGCGTTTCCAAAGGATCGGCTGGGCGCTGGCTAGCCTAGCGGCTTTGGGCTTGGCGCCAGGTGTCGCCAGCTTGTAGGGTCTTCTTGTCTGAAATGTCACACAGATGGAGGGACCCTTTTCGCACGTTCGGCTGAAGGACATATCCCTTCACAGGGCGGCCCGCTCCGCTTTGATGCTCACGGTGACTTCTCCATCTCCATGAATAGGCTAAGAAATGCCAGGATAGGCAACCCGTCCGGCAGGAGTCGGGCAGTTCTGCCAATAGACAAGCCGCCGCCAGGGGCTTTTCAATCATGCAAAAAGGGCCGCCTCCCCCAGCACACCGCCGGAGAAGCTAAGCACCCTCTCGGGTACGCGTGTCTGCGGGCGTCGCTGGAGTTGGGTGTGTGTGCGTGGTCCGGGAACGCATGCGGCAGGCAAGGTTGTGTGCCCCGTGGTACGCAGTACAATGAGCCTCGGCCCAGCCCCGAGCGTGAGCTTGGCAGTGGGTTGGGTGCTGAGAGCTCGTGCAAGTAGGCAGCTTGGTCATCCGAGTCCTCAATGTGGAGGCTCTGCGAGGGATAGTTGGTCGTGTGCTGGCTGTACGTAGCCGTCTAACAGCCCTTGGTTGACCACTTTGCCACGGTGATTCCTCGACGTGGT
Source organism: Stachybotrys chlorohalonatus IBT 40285 (assembly GCA_000732775.1). Classification (NCBI taxonomy): domain Eukaryota; kingdom Fungi; phylum Ascomycota; class Sordariomycetes; order Hypocreales; family Stachybotryaceae; genus Stachybotrys; species Stachybotrys chlorohalonatus. Next base: position 135,470 of record KL660323.1, on the reverse strand, counting down.
GCGCATACAGTTTTGCTAGACTTATTCAAAGTGATACGCACCACTCTTCCCTTGTTGTCAGTATAATTCTTCACCTAGACATTGGCAAGGATGGACATGTGAACAATGGCGTCTCGTGTCTGCCTCGCCAGGAGCCTGGCATGTATAGTACGCATGTTTGTATTCGTACAACGTGGCCAGACTCTACCATGAGCGTGCAATATGGACCTGACCTATTACAAGACGTAACCCACGGAACTAAATATGCAAATTCGCACAATTCTTCCTCTTTTGGGAAGAACGCCCGCATTTCGCTAGAGCTATCACCTGTCTTGGAGATGTCCTCGATACCAACCCGGTAGTCTGAATCAGTATTAGTGTCACGAAGGTCCAGGAACCGAGTCGTACTTGTGCCCTGCAATAACAGGACATGAAAATCCGATCCCTAAGCGCAAAGCTGAATTTCGCTTTGCACCCTTCAGTGATGTGAACGGTCTGGGACAATCATGCTCGATGAGTCACCTCCCATAGCCGTTATTTGCTGCGGGTGCTACAATATTCCACGGTCCTACGGAGCCCAGCTCAACAATAATTCAAGGACAATTCTAGTTATGAATTCTCAGACCTGTCCTCTGTTTTCCCAAGAGCTTTGGAGTGACTGATCACTGTTGCAATTATCAGAAAAAGCCTCTTACCGCCTATGATACCTCAGGTTCCCGTGGCTGAGATGATGCAGCTAGGTTTGCCTACGCCGCCTCGCATCTTTGAACGTGAGACCATTGTGAAGAACAACAGCCACTATAACACCTTTAATATTTTTGAGGTATTGCCGGCCAGGTTCTACAGAGGCTGCTACAGCACTGACTAAACGCAAAGACAGGAAGTTATGGGAGAAATTTGAGCCAGCAATTACAACTCCGTCTCTCCCGAACGTGCAAACTCCGCGGAGAAGCTTGCCAAAATTACTAGCACCCTTACGTCCTGACGCGGGACTTGCGCCGAACGGCGAAGCAGAAATGGCTAGCATGAAAGAAAGTAATAAAACGAGCTACCCATGCCATGCCCACGTTACCTAAGCTTAGCAATGCGAAGCCAAGATATTGTATGGTGTTACGATCAACGTGAGATGATAGATATCGAAATGGCCTGCATGCTAGACCTGTACATATTCAATCTTAAAATGGTAAAACCCAACGTTTGTAACTTGCATCAGTTCGCGGGTGGTATTGATTATCTCTCACGGAACTTGCCATGATTAGGATTCCATATTCATGAGGAGATTGTTCAAATGGTACGGTTGCAATATCATGTTCCCCTAGTAGTATTATACCGGTGCTCTGGCATAGGAGCTGTCATCCTGCCAAAGGATATACCGTGAATATCTCCCATGCCAGTTTTCATCCGACTTGGATAAATATCTGGATCGTGCCATCTTATCTCCCTGTAGGTCGATGATTACCAGGTGGTGCGCCACCGAAGGAAGGACAGCAATCGCGGGGTAGCCTGGCAACGTCACTTTTGCCACACTTCACAGCCACGTGCATCAAGTTGAACTTATCAAATGCGGCAACCCAAGCGTCGCTGACCGCAGTCTCTTGTCTCCTTAATAACCTCTGAATCTGACGCTGCTCTGCCGTTTCGTGCAGCTACACGCCACCAACATGACTCGCATTGATATTGATACTGTGTCCGACGATGGCTTTGATGTCGTGGATGTCGGCCGTACCGACGCTGTCAGCGACCTCGACTCCTCGGATCACGCCCGGGCAGTGTCGAGGGATCAGGCTGGGCCACAGGAGGCGCAGAATCCGCCCGCTTCACACCAATCGGGTGTTTTGAAAGATGCGCAGCACGGTTTACTTCCTGCGAGGGCGCAGGACGACGACAGTGTTCACCACCTCGCACAGGCCTTATCCGGAATTCCTCTCGAGGATTCATATGGTTCCTACTACCCTAGCAGTCACGACAGCACGGGCGAACTCAAACGCGACAAGTCCATATACGATCGTGTCAAGTCGTACATTCCCTGGTCCAACAAGGACGTCGTCATCGCAGTCATGGGGTATGTTGTCGGTTTGTGGTAATTTCAAAGGAAACATGGCTAATCGATATCTTCTCAGTATGACCGGATCTGGAAAGACAACCTTCATTTCCAAGGTCACTGGGAGATCTGACCTTAAGATTGGTCATGATCTGACCTCTTGCACACGAGACATTGAGGTCATTGAAACTAAGATAGGCGACACCACCGTTCGTTTCGTAGACACGCCTGGTTTCTCCGACACCCACCTATCCGATACCGAAGTGTTGCAGATGATTGCCGACTACCTGGCCACTGCATACAAGAACGACATGAAGCTGTCGGGCATCATTTACCTGCACCCCATCTCGGACACCCGCATCACGCACCATGCTACCAAGAACCTCGAAATGTTCCGTAAGCTGACGGGCGAGAAGAACCTCAAGAACGTGGTGCTCACAACCAGCATGTGGGACAAAGTCAGCCCCGAAGAAGGCGCTCGACGCGAGGCCGAACTAAAATCAAAGTTCTGGAAAGTCTTTGTGGCCTTGGGCGCCAACGTCACCAGGTACAATGGCTCACCCGATTCGGCTCGAGATGTTGCAGCCATGCTCATGGGAAACCATCCCTTCTACCTGCAGTTGCAAGAAGAGATGGGCAGGGGTAACAAACTTCTTCGGGACACGTCTGCTGGAAGAGAGCTCATGGTTGAGATTGGTCGCATGAAGAAAGAGCATCAAAGAGAGATTGAGGACCTTAAGGCTACCATGCTGCAGGCCTCGGCCGAGGAGAACAAGCATGTGGTTGAGGCGCTGAAAGAGCACTACCAAGGCAAGCTGGCCGAATTGCAGAGTACGCTGCGAGATGAGCGAAGAATGAACGAATCAACAATCAACTCGCTCTCGGAGAGAATTCAGGCTCTGGAAAGCCGGTCCGCTTGCTCTGTCATGTAACGGGGAATTATTGTACATCTGCTGCGGCTACATCACTGTGAGGAACCAATGTTGAGAAGGACAGGGGCGCGAGAGGAAGAAGATCTAGTATTTATACCCATATAACAGAAGCTTTCTTATCCAGGAAATTCCAGAGACAGGTATGGCTAGATAGGAATTACTCACCTCTAAGTAAACAGGTGGAAATAGGTCACCGCATGCACCATCTCCGAACAACTCAAAGTGCACTCCAATCATATTGCACATTCTTATATCCAGGCCCTATCTTGCTGTGGGGGTTTGAAACATTGTGCGAACGGCAATAACACAATACGCGGAATCATGTATCTGTAATTATCACCTGTGCGGATGGCTCCAAGCCTTTCCCAATTCGCCGAACCCCCTGCAGATTTAGCGCCCCGCAACGCTCATGCACGTTTCAGCACGGCTCGCTTGGCACGAAGGATGCTTGCCACCCTACATGGTGCATATACAAGCCGTCATCAACCAGGGTGTTAATTTCAACCTCGGGTTACTGCTCAACCGTTTGCCTGGCTTTCGTCTAACAACCGCCGCTATATACGTAGTACACCTTTCACCATGAGCAGGAGATGGGCTCAGAGAACTAAGACGGGTTGCCTAACGTGTCGGTATGAAACCACCCTCTCAAGAGACATACTGTTCTGCAGACAAGTTGACTTTCGTAAGTGCTCGGAAGGTCAAGTGCGACGAGGGGCGGCCTCATTGCAACCGCTGCACCTCGACTAGCCGAACATGTGGCGGCTACCCTCCGCAGTCTAAGCAGATCTTTACATGGGACGACCTCCTTCGCCGCGCCACCATCGGCGTAACTCCCAAACTGACAGATATTTCCGAGGAAGAGTGCCGGTCTGTCGATTTCTACCGGCACACAGCTGGCCCCCGTATGGCGAATTGGTTCGACAGTTCATTCTGGAATCATACTGTGCTTCAAGTCAGTACATCCAACCCCACGGCCTGGCATGCCCTCGTTACCCTAAGTGCTGTCTGTGAACGAAGGATACGACCAGGAGATACGGGAGGGGCTACCGAGAACTTTATCTTCCAACATTATAACCTCTCCTTGAGAAAAATTGCCTCGAGCTCGGAAAACGGAGATATCAACATCGCCTTGCTCGCTTGCATCATATTCTTTTCTATCGAAGCACTACTTGGTCAGAAGCATGCTGCGTTGAACCATATTCGGCATGGGATGATCATGCTCTATTCGTCGCCGGGCGTAAGTGACTGGACCTGGGAGTACCTGGCACCAATCTTTCTTCGTCTTGGCTGCAACGACTTTCTCCTCCACGGCATGGGCCCCCTCTTACCTTCCAATCACGCCCAGCACCAGACAACACCGACCGATCACCTCTTTGCTTCCATAGAAGAGTCACGGCGGCAGCTCGACATCATATTTGCACAGGTGGCGCGTTTTGTGGGGAGGGTGAATGTTACACGACCTCAAACCAAGAGATTTACGGAACTGCACGAAACGCAAAACCAAGTACTATCGCAACTTGACAACTGGCAGCTTGCCCATATCAATAGGGTACTGCTTTCCACATTGACAGAGGACGATGCCGGAGCACAGGCCATCCTCCGCGTCATATTTCTGGTTTCTAAAGTCTGGACCAAGTGCATCCTGGACCTCAGCGAGATGAGCTACGACTACTATCTCGACGAATTCAAAGAGATGGTGAGGCTATCTGTTGAAATCCTAGATGAGCAGTCTCGTACCGAATGCACAGGCAAACTGATCGATGGGAACGAGTACCTGTTCGAGGTCGAGATGCTGCCGCTGATGTGTTTCATGGCAACCAAATGCAGAGACTTTGAAATTCGAATGCAGGCTTTGAGAGCAATGGAACGATCGGTCGCAGCAAAGCAAGATAACTGGGAGCTGCGACGGCTCTGCTTATTGGCAAGCAGTGTTATCGACAGAGAAATTGCCGTCGACATTGGTGACCCAGGAAACCCTGACGAAACAGGCCGTAGGCTCCCACCAAGCCAGGCTCGGGTTAGGACACCCTGCATAAGAGATATTGGACCGCCAAATGCTTGATCGCCGGGAATTGGTTGAATAAGCATGACGTTTTGGAATTGTTAGGAAATCTCCTGATTGAAGGCCGAATCAATATGTGAGTAGTGAGGATACATGACGACGACTGCCTTTCACTTGAAGCGGCCAGGACACCTGGAAGTGCCTGGACCAACGGGCTTATGCTCGGCGCGGCTGACTCAACAGTTACCTGTGAAGTGGAGCTAGAAAAAGCCAGAATGCCAGCCAGGGCGAGTTCGATATCGAAGCATCTTGGGTTCGCCATGATTCTTAGTTGCCGCGCTGGGTCCACAGTTGTCGATCCTCGGAGCAAAACCTCAGTACGAGTCAGGCCGGACCTTGACCCGGCCACGGCACCACTAAATAAAGTCGACCCCTGGCTATCACTTCTAGTAAAAGACATCATTGGACCCATCAGCCACTTTTCTCGGCCCCTTGGAATTTTGCACCGGGCAAGGTGCAATGCCGGGTTGACGCCACGTCTCCATCGCGGTAGGGCATGGCTAGTTTCGCCTGTAGTTGGGGGAGCTCAAGCTCCGTCGATTGAACGCATTCTGATATAACAAGCAGAGTTTGGCACATGACGTGAGCCTTGTGGTCCTGTGTGGACCCCGATTGTGATTTGGGCCACGGAATATATATGTCTACCATTGGAAGCATATCATGGACATGCTTTTAGCAGTTGCTGGCCCTTCTTATTTTTGACTTGTCTGTGTTTCCGGCCTTTTTGAAATCTAGGCGGACTATTTCTTGTAATATTTCATATCAGCGTATTGGTCCAACATGCCACAATCTATTAATGACGGAGATTTGGGCGATGGTCGGCTGGATCACCATCATGACCTTGCTACGCCCAACTTGACTACATCTGTCGGCCAAGGACCCGACGGATACATTGGAAGAATCGAAGAAGAAGAAACACAGCACAATGACACTGTTCCTACGTTTTCCAGGCCAGGCTTGTATCCTGGCGGGGTCTCCAAAAGGACAAACCGAACTGGCCGATCAGCTAGTCACCGCACACGCGCGACCACACAACCGTACACAGATGTTCCTAGACGCCCACACATCACTCACTATCCGCAGCAAGCGACACAGACCTCTCATCTCGGCTGGGCCGATGAGGAATACCTCGAAGAGAATCCATGGTACTACCAGGACAACCGGAAACCAATATTCAGCCTAGGCAGGCCTTTGCCGCATGTTGTTCGCCGCCGCCGCAGAATAAGAAGGCCCAGGAAGACCGAAGCAACCAAGGACGAAGAGATGGGGGATATGGAGGAGATTGTCGACGAGGAAGTCCTGGGCAACGAGGCAGAGGAGGATTGGATGGGTGGGCCGTGCTCGCGAATCTTCTCAAACCGTCCTCAGCGAATACCTACCCGAGGAAGCACTGTAACTCGAGATACGCAGCAACAGCAGTCTCGTGCAACGGCAGCGGGAGTAGCCCATGGCAGTAAGCGGAACGATGCCGGCCAACCCGTCTTCGACTACATGCCAGGGGAGCCCGATGCTGGAGACGCCCAGTTGCACGGTTCTGCTTCGCATACAACCGACATGGACCCTCACAGACCACCGCGAAGCGGCGCAAGTCAGGCTCACGCTGCACCCGATTTCAAAATCGACGGCGAGCCTCTGGGACAGCAGGAGAGGCCCGAGGTGGAGGATGGAAGGGTGAACCCCGACGAGCTGCGCAACTGGTGGGCGCGGTTTCGAGCGCGGCATCCCGAGCCGCTGGCAGAGTTCCTGGCGACGGGCGTGGCAGTGTTCCTGGGCCTGACGGCAACCCTGTCGGTGAACCTATCCGCCAACCAGGCGTCGGCGTACGGCGACTACGAGACCTCGTGCTGGGCGTGGGGATTTGCTTGGATGTTTGGCATCTACCTGGGCGGCGGTGTATCCGGCGCTCACATGAACCCGGCGATATCCGTGTCGCTGTCGATATTTCGCGGATTTCCGTGGAGGCAGTGTGCCGTCTACGTTGCCGTGCAGTTCCTGGCCAGCTTGGCAGCCGGAGCCCTGGCGTACGGGCTCTTTGCAGACTCGATCCGGCACGTCGACCCAGACATGTCGGAGATGGCGCGGTCGTTCTTCTCAACGCCCCAAGAATGGATGTCGCTGCGGTCGGCGTTCGCCAGCCAGCTCGTGGGCAGCGCCGTCATGAGCATGACGGTCCTGGCGCTGGGCGACGACCAGAACAACCCGCCCGGCGCGGGCATGCACGCGCTCATCATCGGGCTGCTGGTGACGACGCTCAGGTTCACGCTGGGGTACAACATCGGAGCCGCGCTGAACCCGGCGTCGGACTTCGGCCCGCGCGTGGTTGCGTACGCGGTCGGCTACCGGGAGCGGGACGCCTTCCAGACCAGGTGGTGGCTGTACGGGCCTTGGGTGGCGACCATGCTGGGGTCGGTGACCGGGTGCATCGTGTACGACGGGTGTGTTTTCAACGGCAGCGAAAGCCCGGTGAATTACAGGATGGGGGAGGTCTTGAAGGAAAAGGAAGGGAGGTTTCGGGCTGCCTTTGCGAGATGGCGAGGGAAGCAGTAGGAGGAGACTGGCTGGCCTGAGGCGGAATCTTCATGTAGACGATGTGGGCGACCGAGGTAGAATCTTTGAATCAGCGAGCCCATGTTCTGACGGAATAAATGTTTATGACTTCATGAGAAGTTCGACATAGCCAACCCATTCGACCCTTACTACGAAGCCCAGCCGTCCGACGCAATGGTCACGGTAGCACTATCGTTGCTCACGGTAGCATTATCGTTGCCCACTCCGCGCCCATCCACGCCTCATCGACGGTAACCGAGGCTCCAAGCCCATGGTGTTGAACGACGCAAGAAGAGGTCTCGTCCGATGCAGAAGGGACCAAAGTTGCTGGTCGACGCGGTCAGAAGAGCGGCGCATCGGACCGATGCGTATCCCTCTGCCGCCGAGGGCAGCTACCCGGACAATTCTTGGGCAAGTGCCCAGTAGTACCGTAAGCTGCGCAAACCTGTCTTGTTCCAATCTTGTGCCATGCGGCTTAATGCTCGACACCTGTTTCTCTCATCTTGTCTCTCCAAAGCTTGCCATACATCCATTCCAGCCATGCGAAGCCCAGGGATCCCATGCCCAAACCGCCAAATAGTGTTAAGGTCCATCCAACACCCATGGCATCTATGAACACTTGAACAAGGGCAGTGCCGCCCCTAGCGAGAAAGGTACGGACAATACAGTTCGCTGCTTGTGCGATCGAAGGTGGTTTTGCATGAACATCCACTAGAAGAGTTCCGCACATCTATTCCATGAAGGGTGGTTAGTTTAGATGCAAGTAGGGTGGTTAGGATGGAGTGAAGTGTCGTGGTACGCTATGCATACAACGAAAACGACCGCTGCAGACAATCCTATGACAAAATGGAGTACAAAGGGAACAGCCACGTTCTAGTCACGAGTAAGTTGTCCAGAAGAACTGTTTTTGAGGACTGGTACTGGCGCAACTTACCGCCCTGAACTGCATCGACCACCCGTATCCTACCATGGAAAATGTTCCGGCGCCGATGACGTACCAAATACTTCGAAACCTTGCTTTCTCGATCGGAAAACTGGCCAAATCATCACCATCCCGGACGTTGATCTCTATGTTGTTCTTCCATGCTATCACACGATAGTCGTGGTCCACCAGGCTGCCTTTCTAGGCAGGAACATTAGCATTTAGTATGGCTAGAGGTCCTTGAAGAAATCCAAACGAAATAGGACGTGGAAATAGAGCATGGGAAGAGAGTAAGAAAAAGAGTGAGGTAACCATACCTGCACCATAAGCCCCAATACAAGACCCAATCCCTGATGGCAGGTACACTAGACCCGACTGAAGTCCTGAGATGTTGTGTACCTCGATGAAGAGTGTCGACGTGGATGCCTGGAGAGAGCTGAGATTTATGTATCAGATGCCAAATATTAATGTGATCAGGGCACTGTCCTTGGTCCAAAGTAGCTTCAGACCCTCCAATGGATTGGGCAGCCTCAGCCGCCTTCCGGTGCCGTCTTCCACCAAGGCGACCGGCCCGTTACTTTAAGTCATTGGACTTGTCACGAGATGGTGACAGTGCCGAAATTTGGAAGTAGGCTAACATCGTCCGGTGTAGACGCGAGACTTTTTTAGACCCGTCGCCGACAATTGATCGTGCTGTCGGTGGAAGCAGAAGGGCAACGAGGAACAGGCAAGTGCCCGACAAGATGGTGAGAAACCAAAAGATCCAACGCCAACCCGGGTAGCTGGTTAGAGCGTCGCCGAGAATGGGACCGATGGCTGTCGCAATGTTGGGACTACGCACTGAGGTGAGCCTTGACCCTATTGTTCATGTAAAACAGCTAAAGGAGATGGTGAAAGCACAGCAGCAATGGAGTCCTAGCCCGAATTCCAAGTTGTGAGTTGAGAATAGGGAATTACTTGCCCAAGGACAATACCAGAAACGAACACACCGCGTTCGGATGGTGCAGCAATGTCTGACACCACGCCGTATCCGATTGCGATGGTGGCTGACCTCAATCCGTAGAAACACTCCGATACAGAGAGTTTGGTAAGGCGAAAAGACAAGTCATCTACCCGCACTCCCAGCACTTTGCAGCATTCTAAGCAGGAAAAGGGCCGTCCAGTTGCTTTGCAGTGCCAGGCCAACGTTGGCAATGCAGTATATGCTCATCATAAGGGGTATACTATTCGACGTCCAAACATATCCGAGAGAATTGCTTGCGTAGACACCTGTACGGAACCAATTGCTTTCGCTTTGTTGAGGTGGGTTCTCAAAAGAGTCATCTTGTGTGATTGGAGATAGTGCTGATCACTGTCGCAAGAGCCCGTGGTTTTGGGAAGTGACGATGCCTGAGCGCCGGCACCTGGGGGTCTAGGCGAGAAGCCTTCGTTATGCCACTTTCCAGCACAGTGGGACGATGCGCTATCCTATCTTCAACTTGATGATTTATGGCCGGATTGGGTTCCAGATGTGTATTTGCGTGCTGTATAGCAGAAGACACATTCTCAGGCACACGTCTGACACCAAGCCTCTTTGCGTGGCGTTTATCCTGCAAAAGCCCGGGGGAATCCTCCCATTTCGAGAGAAAGGTCTATGGCGCCTTCGAATTTGACTCAGAGGGGAGGCTCAACCGGTCTCCGGGCTTGCGGTCAACTAATTGGGTAGACCGGTATCCGCAGGCGGTCTGTTTACAAAACTCAGGTAGATAGTGCCTAGAGGAGTATGGCATTATAAATTTCATATAATCGTTTCCAAAGACTCAATCACCATAGCGGATATGTCTGCCAAGCCTTACAATCTTGCGTCCGGTGATAAGTTCATCAACCACAGCGCTCCAGCGTAGTCAATCCAAAGCAAGAAGCTATTACAAAGACCTAAGAAGTCGCAAAGGGAACGTTTTTGGGCTATCAGAAGTGGTGACAGCATCTGCTGGAGCAAATGAGCGTATGAGAATTAATTCATCATATTTGGCGACAACATAATCAAAAAGAGTCAAGATCTTGGTGGGTGACGTCGAATATAGCTATGGCCACATCCTCTTGCAACTGGTCCGTGACGTTGTGGTGGTTAACCGTGGATACGGTATTTGAACGAGGTGAGCAGGGTAAGACAGGCCAGAGGCAGGCTATGGGGAGGGCGTTTTTGGTAGGTGGGGGCTGCTTAGAGTGCTTTACGCGACTAAACGCGTCCCACCGCGTCTCCCCTCCCATCATTTCCACCCTGACCTCTGGCCACTACGAACTCCAGCTTGTGAGCATCAACCACGTTCCTACGGAAAACATCCCCCCAATCTCGTCGCCATGCCGCATGCAATTCCAGAGGAAGCCCCGTCGTCTCCTAGGACCGTTAAGGACGAGCCAATGGACGATGCGGGCGTCCCAGAAAACACAGAGCAAGCGGTCGATACCGACATCGACATGAGCGACACGCAGGACAGCAAGCCAGCTTCTCAGACGGTGAAACCCGACGTCAAGCTTGAGGACCTTTTCGACGACCTCGACTCCGACGAAGACATTCCCAGCTCGGCCCCGGTCCAGGATGGTCCCCCCAGTTCGCTACCAGTGCTGGCGATGGGCGTGTAGGTCTAGCGAATGCCTTGAAGACGATGAATGGTGTTTGTTAACGAATCGAATAGGGATTTCTCTACCATGCGAGCCTCGGACCCCGAGGTCATGCGAAGTTTCTATCAGCGACTGTTTCCATGGCGCCAAATCTTCCAGTGGCTGAACCACAGCCCGACCCCTACAAACGACTTTGCCCGTCGAGAGTTTGCCTTTACCCTGCAGAACGATGCCTACTTACGATACCAGTCCTACGCCACGTCGGATCTGTACGTGCGACTCGACCCCGCATGGAACCGCCTTGCTAAACAATGTTCTAGTTTTCGTAAAGACGTCCTCCGCCTCATGCCCAGCCGATTCGAAATTGGACCCGTCTACTCCGCCAACCCCCGAGACCGCAAGATGCTCAAGAACTCACCCTCATTCCACCCCATATCCAAGGAGCTCTGCTTCGATATCGATTTGACAGACTACGACGACGTGCGAACGTGCTGCGACAAGGTCAATATCTGCAACAAGTGCTGGCAGTTCATGACCATGGCCATAAAAGTCGTCGACACGACCCTGCGAGAGGACTTTGGCTTCAAGCACATCATGTGGGTGTACTCGGGTCGTCGTGGTGCCCACGCTTGGGTCTGCGACAAGAAGGCTCGCACCATGAACGACAAGATGCGGTCGGCCATTGCGGGATACGTGGATATCTTCAGCAGCTCCAAGAATGGCAAGAGGGTCGATATCAGAAGACCACTGCATCCCCACCTAGCGTGCGTTCTATGTTCCTTTCCTCATCCTTGTTCTTCCGTGTTCTGACCTGAAAATAGGCGAAGCCTCGAAATCCTGAAGAGTCACTTTCAGGAGGACGTGCTCGAAGTGCAGGACCCCTGGGCTACCGATGAGCAAGCCGAGAAGCTGCTGCAGCTTCTCCCTGACCGTAACATAGCCGATGCATTGCGTCGTAAATGGAGTGCTGCACCAGGCCGCGCTTCAACCTCCAAATGGGCCGACATCGACGCCGTCGCCAAGGCCGGTCAGATCAAGTCCCTCGACACGCGAGCGCTGCTAGAAGCCAAGCAGGACATTGTGCTCGAGTACACATACCCTCGCCTCGACATCAACGTCAGCAAGAAGCTCAACCATTTGCTCAAGAGCCCCTTCGTCGTGCATCCCGGAACCGGCCGCGTCTGTGTCCCCATCGACACCAAGGCCCTCGAGGACTTTGACCCTCTCGCTGTGCCCACGGTGCAGAGCCTGCTGGGCGAGATCGAGGCGTGGCAGGCGTCAGAGGACGGCGAGAAGGATCAGAAAGCAAAGGAATTGGCGGACTGGGAAAAGACCAGCCTGAAGCCGTACATTGACCAGTTCAGGGGCTTCGTGGCGGGCTTGCTCAAGGATGAGAGGGGTGCCAGGGTGAAGCGTGAGCGTGAGGACGAGTCTACGAATTTCTGAGCGGGTAGTTTGCAGCGGGTCTTTAATGGGGATATGTTGAACTGAGTATACCGGCAGTATGATGGCTTTTATACGAGAATTGAGCCCAGGGTTTTTATGTATTGGAGTTGGCGGCGTTGGATAATGGTAACTCGAGGTATCATGAAGTACCCAGCTCATCTTCTACACGTCTGCGTTTTGCTTCAGGCTCGTCGTCTAATAAGTCCTCCTTTACTTCGGACTCCTCGACTGCAAGCTCCTCTTTAACGTCACCGTCCCGGGTCTCTCCATCCTGCGCCTGTCCGTCCACCCGTCCACTCCCGGCCCCGGCCTCGCTGCCGTCGCCGTCCTCCTCTGCCCCTCTCAGCCTCCCCCCCTTGCGCTTCGGGATGACGCTGAGGAACGCGTTGCCCCAGTCCTCAACCTCGAGCCACTTGAGCATGATCTCCACGACGTGGTTGGTGGCCAGGACCTGCCGGCTCTGCATCACCATGAACTGTCCGATGGGCAGCTTGGCGGTGCGGATGCCGCGCTCCCGCGCCAGCCGGTAGCATAGCCCCTTCTCGCGGTTGTGGTCGACCAGGCCCCCGATGACGTACGTCGTGTGCGGCTCGATCCGGTCTAAGGTGTATGGCGAGTCTGATGTTAGATAGACGACGTCGGAGAAGACCTCATTGAGCGGTGGCTCGGGATCCGGTAGAGGCAGGGGGTCCTTTTCGTCCCGCGCCCAAGTGGCCTTGTTGTCGGCGCTCCGTTGTAGAGGCTCAATCATCTCCCCGCCCTTTTGCTTCATCCTCTCCCGCGCCTGCACCGCGCATTGCAGATAGTCCTCTTCGCAGAAACCCACCCCTTTCCAGTTCTTGTGCTGATTCCCGAGCACCTGCTGGAACCGATCCCGAAGCTTGCCATGCCACCCAGAGATCCACAGATGCGTCTTGTACCGCGCCAGGCGATTGTCCGAGTACGACCGCGTGAGCTGCCCCGCGAGCGACACTCTCTCCTTGTCCAGCATGTACTGCTCAAAGTCGCAGTCGATGACGAGCGCGACCGGGACGAGCGTCCCGGTCTGTTTCGTGGGATACACGACGGAGCGGTCGACGCCCTGGGCGAGGAGGGCTGCTCGCTCCTCGCGCTTGCGGCCCTTGCGCTCGTGGCGCTGCTCTTTGCGGCGCAGGCGGCGCTCGTCCTTGGCTGCTTCGTAGGCTTGTGCTTTTCGAAGCCGCTTCAGTGCGTTTTTGGACATGGGAGGCTCTGCTGGTGCCTCTCCAGGGGCAGCTCCTGGCGCGGCAGGGGAGTCGTGGGAAGACGAAGGTGTTGACTGCTCGTTTTCTCGCAGCCCGGCGGATTTGACCACCTCTGCGGGAATTCCGTCTGAGACTTCCATACTCATGCTGAAAGCACTGCTCTGAAGGGTATCAAGAACTGTCAATTCCCGTACTCGAAGCAGTCGTGATATCTTATATAAAAAATTGTGTACTGATGAAAAGTCGAAAGGTTGTCTTAATGTTGACTCAAACAACGGATGGAGTCATCCGATGGATAACGCCAGCTATCAGTAGCAAGTGGACAAAATAAATAGCTTCAGTCGTATTCTCCACGACTCTCCTTACATTCTTTAACTACTGAGAAAATGAAGTTATTCCCACTCACACGAAGCTATAGCGAGCGGACAGGGCCGAGGTGGAGCCATAGTGGGGACTGGTCCAATGCAGAGCTCATTGACCAATCAACAGCGGTCAATTGCATTGTCATCACGTGATGCTGCACAACCTCCAACCATGTCTCCGTGGAGCTCCAATCCAACCTCGTCCCCGAAGTCACTCAGGTTCGCCAACGGCCTCGCGCACACTCGACGCCTCTGCCACAACCCAACCAAACCATGTCTCCCTCTCTGGGCCTCGGCCCGGCACCGGGCAAGCCGTTCACTCCCCACAACACCATCCACGAAACGACCAAGACGGCCTCCGTGGGCCTCGGCGCAGGACTTTTCATCGCCGCCGTCCAGAATGCTCTGTCGAGGCAGAATGTTGGCGCTTTTGGCATCTTCACCCGCGGCGCACCCATAATTGGCCTTAGCGGTATGTTTCCCACTACCCGATAGCTACGATTGGAACTGATTCGTGGCTGTCACAGCTGCCGCACCCGCTGCATACATCTTTTTCTCGCGAGCAATGATGAACCTGCGTGAAAAGGAAGATGCTTGGGCGACCGCCTTCGGAGGCTTCATGGGTGGCGGTGTCCTTGGCCTGCACGGTAAGTCCTATCCGCGCATCCGTTGAGATACCCAGACCTGACCTTCCGCCTCGATAGTGAGACGCATGCCGATCGTCGTCGGCCTGGGCGCGTTTGCTGGTGCTGTGCAAGGCAGCTTCTACCTGTTCGGCAACCGTATCGACAGCTTCAAGGCTGAGGGTGACGAGTTTGAGCGAAAGGAAATCCTCAGGAGGACTACGCGTGTGCCGGTTGAGCAGACCGTGGAAGAGATTGGCGAGGGCCGAGGTACGTGTGGCCCAATCACAATGCTCCCGAATACGTGGCTTATCACATCCCTACAGGCATTCGACCTCCCGGCTATGAGGAGCGCAGACGAGAACGCATCAAGGAGAAGTACGGATTCGAGATTGACCCGGTCAAGGCAACTGTCGAGGGTAGCCAATAAAGCGCGATATTATTTTTTTCCACCAACACGAAACAACGGACGGGCGGGACAGAGATGTATATAACTCTTCGGGACGAAGATGTGCCACATTAGAGAAATGGAGTTTGCTTCTTTTTTTTTAATGCCAGGCCTGTGGTTCAAACTGGTTCTTCGCCTCCAGGTTGGATTCACTGCCATGGGACAAGGTACGTTGCCACATTTTTTTCTTTGCTCTTTGGCTTTTTTTTTTGTTTGCCTACCCACTGTTCTATGATGATATTTGAGTCAGAGGCTGTTTATGATTTCTGTGATTAACACTCACCATTTCTATCTACATTTACATGTCTGAAGAACATTACCAAAACAAACATTACTTTATGCATATCCTGATGGCACAGAGCTAACCACGAGGAAAAACAGGAACTTCTAGCAAGGTATAGTTTCATATATTTGCCAATCAGTAAATGAGCACGCACGCTCAATTGTCTCAAGCGGTATCCTTTGAATCAATTACAGCCGAGCTGCTGCACGTTACGCTTGCTCCTAAACGCCAAATAACTCCCAAAGCGCCACTGTAGATACTATACATGCTTCCATTGCCAATCGCTGTGACAAACACTTTACAAAGCCTTAACCGATTGAAAGAAAGGATTCGCCAGCAATTTAGAATCCGCCTCCACCAGCTCTTTCAGTTTGGCCACCTGCTCCTCCTTGGTCATCTCCCCAGCGGTGACCTGGTCTTTCCACTTAATCAGCAGCTGCTTCAGCATGGCGCTGCCCTGCTCGACGTCTTCCCTACTGTAGCTCATCTCGACGTCTTCGTGCTTGGTGGTGAAGTCCTCCAGCTCGTCCGCCTTGCGCTTGGCCATGCGTATCACTTTGTCGGGGAAGCGCACGAGCTCGGCGACGTGGATGCCAAAACTCTGGTCGCAGATACCCGGCTCAACCTTGTAAAGCAGCGTGACCTCACGCTTGGCATCTTCGCCCTTGTCGGTACCGCTGATATGGGCCGTGACGTGCAGGTTGCGTACCTGAGGGTATTTGTCGGCCAGGGCTGTCAATTCGTGGAAGTGGGTGGCGAACATGGCGAAGCAACCGATTTCCTTGATAATGTGGTCCGAGATGGCCCACGCAAGCCCGAACCCGTCGTATGTGGATGTGCCACGCCCCAGCTCGTCGATGATGATGAGGGATTCTGCCGTGGCCGATTTGAGGATGTTGGCCGTCTCGAGCATCTCCGCCATGAAGGTTGAGACGCCCTTGAGCTGAGAATCACTGGCGCCCACGCGAGCAAGGATGGAGTCGAAGATGGTGACCTCGGCCTCGGAGCAGGGCACGAAGCACCCAATCTGAGCCAGTAGCGCGATGGCGCCCGTCTGGCGAATGAAGGTCGACTTACCGCCCATGTTAGGTCCCGTGATGATGAGGAAGGAAGACTTGTCCCGCGTGAGCTCAATATCGTTGGTGATGAATTGAACATCGTCCTGCAGTTCCATGCAGGGGTGGCGTGCTCCAATAAGCCGCGTCTGGCCCTCGCCACGAGGGTGAATCTTGGGCCGTACGTACGCCTCGGGGGCATGGACAGAGCAGTGGGCCAGGGACACGATAACGTCGAGGTGCGCAAGGACCCCGGCCAGCCTTTCCAGGACAGGGCAGTAGGATGAGGCGACATGCACAACCTCGTTGACCAGGCCGCTTTGGGTCCTGTTGTAGTTCTGGGACAGTTGGTCGTATTCGCGGCGGTAGGCCTGCATCTGTTTGGTGGTGAAGTAAACGCCGTTCTTCTGCGTCGAGCACTCCTGGAACTTGGAGTTGTTGCGGATGCAGCCGGCCTCCTGTCTCGTCAGGCGCATGCACACGCCGTGGACTTTGTGGTTTGCTTCCAAGAAAATCTTCTTGTCCGGCTCCTGGTCGAGATCGCGGGCCGAGCTATGGAACTCGGCTCTGATGTCGCGGTCTAGCTGATCTAATTTCTTCCGGATGGTGCGAAGACCTGAGTCGTAGTCGGATTTGATGATGTACTCGTGCCGGTCAAGAGCGTCGAGGTCGACTGTCTGCTCCACCATGTCCTGGAGCTTGCCGAGACTATCGGACAGGTCGCGAAGCTTGGTCGTGTACGCATCGTCCAGCGGATCCCGGTACGCCTCGTCCATGACGCCTTCGAGGGTACCGATGAAGCCAGGCAGCCGAATGACGACCTGGTAGGCGCGGACGACATCCTCCAGAGTGGCCTTGCCCCGTTGGAAGCGCTTCGACAGTCGGTATAGATCTGGGACCGAGCGGAGATGCTGCTCCTGCATGGTCTGCCGGAGTTCCGTGTCGTTGCAAAATGCCTCCACGAGCTGTTGGCGTTTCTCGATCTCGTCTTTGCTCATGAGAGGCTGTTTGAGCCACTGTGCGAGCAGGCGGCTGCCGACGGGCGTCTTGCAGTGGTTGAGCACGCCGTAGATGCTCATTGTCTTGGCGCCGTCGCGGGGGCCGGGCATGAGGTTGAGGGCCTTGAGGGCGGCTGCATCCAGCTTCATGAACTGTGCCAAGTCGTGCTGATAGAGCTGGTACTGGCCAAAATTGGACGGGTCTTGAAGGACGCCAAGGTACTTGATCAGGGAAGCTGCAGAACCCATGGCCAGCTTAAGGTCAGTTTGGGGGAGCAGCGTCGCCGATTTCTCGTCTTTGAGCAGGCGGGCCAGGTCCTGTTCAATATCGCGAATGCCGAAGTCGCTGGCAGGTCGCTCTGCCATGGCCACGCCGCAGCTGTTGATGATTTGCTTGAGCTTAGCCAGCTCGGGATCCTTGTCTTTTTCCGTCTTGTCAACCTGCACGAGACATTCGCGTACGCCCAGCTGGATCAGCAGGGCCTCGAAGTTTGAATAAAGATCGTTGTCCAGAAATTCACTGACGCCAAGCTCCCGTACGCTGGCGTCGGCGAAGCAGACACCGACACTGCGAGCCTCAGAGGCCTTGGCGGATATTTTGACAGCCAGGATCATCGGGGCAGAGTCGATCTGTCCGCCGAGGTCATCTTCAACATCTTGCAGGTTGCCGGGAGATGCCTGCTTCACACACTTCCAGTTCATCCTGCCACTTTGGCTCTGCCATATTTCGATTCGCTTGCCGAGCTTCAAAAGCGCTTCTCGCAGGAATTGCCGGAAGACGGTCATGGTCATCGTGACGGAAGGAAGGCCGGTGTGGTCGCTGCGACCGAGTTGTCGAACTACGGATGTGGTTTTGTAGACCTTGGACACGAGTCAGATAACAGAGCAAGTTGGTTTGAAGAAGGGGGTGCCGTACGGTCTTGGCAATGAAAGTAGCATCTTGACCGTGGGCGGTGTACCAGTCACTCCTATCGAATATTCGGATCGTGTCACCGTCGACTGCTGGTAGGGATTTGAAAAAGCGAATGAAGCCACCCTCGTCGTCGAGCTGTCGGACATGTTAGCTAAACGAAGCATGTAGTGAGCCAATGGACTACCTTGAGCTCCGGTCTCGAAGCCATTATGGCGGACCGTTACGGGTATATGTGCAAGAAGTGTGTCTGGTGGTGTCTTGGAGCCTTCTGCAGGAGTTTGTGCGAGGTCTACTCGAAAGAGTAAGTGGACTGTCGCGGGTGGTGACACGCATTTTCCAGGGAGACGCGTTTTGCGTGTGCTCAATTAAAGCTGTGGCGCAAGTGCGCGTTAACGCGTGGGGCTTGCGCCAAGCGCCACACTGGAGGTCACATGACTCCATGTCTTGCCTTTCATTCACACCAGGCCAATGAGCTTCTGAGCTTCTGCCTTCTGCTTATTCGGCTGGGGTTCGTGGGGTATCACCAGAGGTGTGGCCGATGATTGCGACTTCACGGCTCGGTGAACTGTATGATGCAACAATCCAATCACATATATTATCAGGGTCACGTTTGACTAGACCGTGGATCGTCCGTCTAAATTATCTTGATCACGTCCGTTCCAAATACTAAGCTGTTAGTGGCCGCCACCAAGGAGCATGGCTGTGAGACCCGTATCCTCTATGTGGAAAGCGCGGTGAAGGGGATGAAGCGGCTACATCAAAAGAAAGCATCAAATGTCGACTGCCCGCCTTGTCAATGCAAGTCTGGAGGTGGCATGGTGGACGACAACAATTCAGCTCCATCCTCAACTGCACAGCCGACCACCGTGGACCCTGATAGTCGAGCCAAGAGCCAAGAGCCAAGACCGGCAAAAGAGCACCATTTACAGGTGTCTCCAGCACACCATCTGATGAAGTCCATCAAGGTAGCGATGCTCAAAGTGTTTCGGGGTTTAGAAACGGAGGACGAAAAGTCAACCTCACCGTCAGCCGCCGCGGGCTGTGACCCCATCATCAGTGGACCAAGAAGTGAGCCATCACAGGTCGCGCGGTGAGCAAGACCCGTACAAGCAAGCAATGCCCATTGAACGAGGGTGCATAAACGGCCATGTGAGTATTTCCTCGAACAGGCAGTGGGTATTGATCGTACTAAATGGATTTCCCGAAAGGACCCGATCTGCGTGATTGACTTGCAGCGATTTGCGGTTGGCAGGTGCGGTGGGATGCGGCCCTGAGTTGTGCTGAGGTTGTTGTGCTGAGGTACTTAACGTTCAAGGTGGGGGCTGGTCAGGTTCTTACCTTTCCTTGTGGGCTGGGCCAGCCATCAAGGTCCTTGCGCCCCTCCAAAAAGGTACCTTTGCAAGGTTGGCGGCGCCAACAGCCACAGAGAGCCCATGACGGAGTCGTGATACCAGCCTTCACAGGACGGGCAACAGTCGGGCCAGCATGGCAGAACCGAATTGTGCATGGGGCCAGTCCGTCAGTTGGCTTGAGCGTCGACGGCCAGCTGCCTCTCTTGTGAACGCGATGGACCGCCTGCGGAGTTGCGGCGTGTCGCTGATGCTGGCCATCAAGGTCCTCACCTACCGCATGGGGATCCTCTTTGAGCCCGCCTTGGCGCTGCGCAACTTGCCAGACGGCGTCCCCCCCCGTCAAGGTATTGCGCTTGCTGGCTCTGCTTGTACTTTGTGCAGTCGTCATTCTTTTCTTCCTCTCTTCCCCTTTGCCTGTTGGGGCATCTGATTTGTCTTCGGGTAGCCCGTGGCCTGTGCCCAGTTTATATATCCTTCCTCTCGAAGCCTCTCTCTCGGCATCCCGACTCACCGCATCGCAAACCTTCGTTGCCAGCCGCTCAAACTCTCCCACATAAAGATCGTCCTCGGTGCTGGCGGCTCCGCTCCGACTTTGTTCGTCTGCTGCTGGATAATTCCATCGACGGCTCTGACTGGCTGCTTAGTGTCTCACTTGGAGGGAACATTGCTTGGCCAATATAACACCACTGGCTCGAATCAGACATAATAGACCCTGCCGCTCACGACTTTTCGCTTCACGCTCACCTGGTGTCTCGGAAACTCTGCCTACCCTCCAACTCGCGCTCTGCTGCCACCATGAAGCGCGCGGCTTGTACCTGTCTTGGCTTTTGGGCAGCTGTTGTTGCCGCGGATTTAGCCCCACGACAGACCGCCGCTCCCTCGACCACCCAGGCTGCTCCCGAGATCACGGCTGTCACCAGCTGCCACCCTCACGGCACTGATCTGTTCGTACACCTTGACCCAGCACGTTTTACCCCTCGGATTCTTTCATTCAATTCGGACAGCGCTCTGGCGCTTTGCTGAGCATCCACTAATACCGGTCGCTCAATAGATACTGCATGAATGGTTCAGACGAGTATCTCGTCAACTACACTCCCACAGCCACCACTTCTGGCAGTCCTGCTGAATTCACCGACTGCCATCCTCATGGCGCAGATCTGTAAGCACCCTCTTCCACCTCCTTCAGCTGGATCCCCCTCCTGAGATTTGCTAACCTAAACTGTAGCTATTGCATCGCGCCAGATGGCCAAGATGTTGAGGTCTTGATAGAAAGCGAGGAGGCACATGCTGAAGAGGGCGAAAGCGAAGAGGGTCACGATGATCACGATGACCACGAGGAAGAGGAGGAATCTGGCAGTGGGATGCATTGCCATTTCCATGCTGGCAGAGAGTATGTCCTTCTCCACACCCAAAGTGACCCGCATGACTGACTTGTTTCTACAGACACTGTGTAGGCGGCGATGCTGCAGAGGAAGAGAATACCTGCCAGTCACCCAGTAGAGACTACAACGTTGGGCTTCGTGTTGGTCTCCTGTTTGTCATCATGGCCACCAGCGCGATTGGCGTCTTTGCTCCTATTTTTCTCCAACGCATATGGCCTCAGAAACTCAACAAGGTCTTCCTCGTACTCAAGCAATTTGGCACAGGAATCATTATTTCTACTGCCTTTGTACATGTGCGTTATGAACCCCCCCCCCCACCTTTCCTTTTTCTACTCAAGACACCGCTGACTTATTTAGCTTTACACGCACGCGGCCTTGATGTTTACCGATGACTGCGTGGGCGACCTTGGCTATGAGGCTGTGACTTCTGCCATAGTAATAGCTGGCATCTTCCTCTCATTCCTCGTCGAGTACATCGGACACCGCGTCGTTCGTGCTAAGATCCGGTCCGAGGCCGTGCTCACGGTTGCCGAGAAGAACAAGGCCGCGCTCTCTTCTCAAGTCACGAGTATTCTGGTTATGGAAGCCGGCATTGTTTTCCATTCTATCTGTAAATATCTCCTCTGACGTACTTATCTCCTGGGTGATGCCATGTTGCTGACCTTACCTTTAGTGATTGGGCTCACTCTTGTCGTCGCCGGCGACTCCTTCTTCCTCACATTGTTCGTCGTCATTCTCTTCCACCAGATGTTCGAAGGCATTGCCCTCGGCAGTCGCATCAGCACTGTTGGCGTTCCTACCGCCCCGGTACTCCTCCCCAGCAGCGGATCACATGCGTCTGGACACGAGACAGAAAAGTCGGCCCAGCCCACCGAAGAGCAGTCCGTCGACTCTTCCATCTCCAGCGAGCCGCCAACCTTTGCCCTGTCTAAGAAGCTCGCCCTCGCCGCACTCTTCGCCTTCATCACCCCAATCGGCATGGCTATTGGAATCGGTGTCTTGAACCAGTTCAATGGTGGCGACCGCGCGACGCTCATCGCCATTGGCACGCTCGACGCCATTTCTGCCGGTATCCTGGTTTGGGTCGGTGTTGTTGAAATGTGGGCTGCCGACTGGATGACTGGGGCCCACGGACGCCCTGCTGAGCTTGCCGATGCCGACCTGGTCACCGTGTTACTGGCCATGTTTGGTCTGATGACGGGTCTGGCGCTGATGAGTGTCCTCGGCATATGGGCCTAGAAGATGGTGACGAAGGCTCTGAATGTTTGAAAGTTCGAGAGTTGTTGGACTACGATACCCATGTTTAAATCATCTGCTAATGAACCATATCTTGTTTTGTTTTTTACACAACCTCGAGACCGTGCATTTCTGGAATACCCAGCCGGAGCTAGGAGCCGGGCAATGCATCTGGGCAAGGTGTTGGGACTAGACGGGACTGATTTAATTGTAGAAAACTGGACTAGATAAAAGATTCTTTTCAATTTCTCATAACAAACTTGTTGAAGCATCTCTAAAAGATGTGATTCATCACACTATTATGATTACCAGGTGTACTTTTCTCAACACACCCACAAGCATCAGTACACAGCCCTCCCCCTGGCACCCCAAAGCAACAACGACTTCTCAATGCCCTCCATGGCCTTGCTTCCACCGGAACGACTCGGTTGAGTTCCATGTGGTGTTGTAAGGGAGCACCTCGAAAGTGTCCTGGTCCCAGCGGACGACATCCCAGTGATCGGCAATCTCTGGGTTTCCGTAGGGTCTGAGCGCGGCGACACGCATGCTGCGTTCTACAAGTCAACGACGAGAAGAGGCAAGACGACAGAGGAAAGAAGACCGTGGGAGGGGGAAGGAGAGGGGTTAGATGCGTCAGTGAAGGGGCGAGCTTACCTGTAGTTGCCGGGCCTGATCTGCGTGCCGTTGGCGAGCTTGCCGAACCACCAGTACCGCTGATAGCTACGCCTTACTCGCATCAGCGGGAACGAGATGGTGTCGTTCTTGTCCATGGTGTCCGGGTCGAAGAAGTAATTGACGTCGGAATGGCGATACGTCGTCGCGGAGCCGACGTAGTCGTGCTCCCCAAGCACCGGAGGATACTCCCAGAATGTATTCGTCCACCCGGCTCGGTAGATCTGTTCATCCTCAGTATCAGTGCCCGTCACAATTGCCAGTTGCGAATGACTGGGAGGGATTGACTGACGTCCCAGCGCAGGTAGGTGCAAGGGTAGGTTAGACGAAGTGATAGTGCTGCGTAGTTTCGCGAATCTTCCTCCATGTTGAACGACCACCTGAATAGCAAAACATCAAATCAGCCAGCGTCCATGGATAGAAGTGATGAAGCTTGAGTTCATACACCCATTCGACATAGTTTGGCCCAGGACTGATGTACGGCTCGCCGTTAAACATGGCATCGAACGCCTTCTCAGTGTCGTAGGCAGCGCCTGCGTAAAGGCTTTGAGTCAGCCAGTTTGCAGCACACCTTCCCTGCGGCGACGCTTACCTCCATACGCAATCGAAAGTCTCTCTCCATTGTCCGCTTCTACCCAAACTTTGCCACCGTATAGAGGAAGGTAATCGTCGTCAACAGCGGGGAGCTCAAAGTCGAACCTAGCAGACATACGGTCAACAATCAGTCTTGAAGAAAGGGGAGATCAAGGGAGCCAGCTCACCCCACAACTTCGGAGTCGCCCGGGTCCAGAACAAGAGGCTCTGGTAAGGTGACGTTAGGAATGATTCGGTACGGCTCCAGCTGGTATATCGCGGCTATGCGGCTGTATCGACTATACATGTTGGCACCTGCAATCGGATCTAGGTGGAACGTGTAGTTCAACGTCTCGTTGCCTGTATTCGTGATGTTAGCTGTCCACTGAGACTGGAATCGTTCGGTGTCCTGGAGCGCAAAGGACCTGAAGGACAGATGCGTGTCGTAGTTGAGGACCTTCCAAGCGTCAACCAGCCCCGTGCCCACTTGAAAGGGTGGTGCCGTGCGGTTCAGCAGAACATCAGCGGCGCTCCAAGCAACGTTCTTGCCGCTAGATGTAATGCGCTCCCACAGCAGCCTCCCGATCCCAGGGCCGTGGATCGCACGGCCCCCGTGCTCACCAATGTAGAGCGCAGCGATGCCTGCAATATACGGTGCCGACATGGATGTTCCGCTCATGGTCTCGTAGCTTTGGTTCGTCACAGTACTCCAGATCCTATATCCGGGCGCGCCAATGTCCGGCTTGAGAAGCAGTTCGTTCGTAGGACCCCAAGTTGTAAACTGCGAGGCGATGGGCCGAGCCCGGGGATCTCGTATATCAACATTGGCTTTGCCAGTCACGTTGATGGAGGCAACGGATATCACCCCGTCGCCGTTGGAGCCTGTGCTTGTAGCGAAAGGACCCGCGTGGCCCTCATTGCCGGCCGAGATCACAACAACTACACCTTTGTCCACCAGCCGACTGGCAACCAGAGCCCAGGGGTTGTCAGCGAAGCCTTCGGGGCGGCCAATACTTGCAGAGATTACATCCGCCTTTCCGTTTGTTAGCCATCATTCCTTACGAAGATGAAGTGAACCAACTCCTGCGCCGTAGGCATCGCAAAATGCTTGGATAAGTGTTTCTTCATCGGAATCCCAAGGTTGCTGCAGCAGTAGTTAGGATAATGTCGGGATAAGATTGAAACCGGATTTGTAGCTCACGTCGGCAAAAACCTTGTAGACGAGAAGCTCTGCGTCTGGAGCTACACCAGTAAGACTAAGAAAGTATGATGTTAGTCAAGAGTGAGATGAATAATCAAGAGGGCGCATGCCGTTCACTGTCCGCGGCTATGATTCCAGCAACGTGCGTGCCATGACCGTAGTAATCGAGGGGATCGTCGTCGGGTATCTTGGGATAGTCTCTCTCGTTATATGGATCCCCTTTTCAACGAGTTCTGTTAGTGAAATCGTCATGATATTCAGCAGTCAGGCTACGCACAGTCCATCCCAACC
Organism: Stachybotrys chlorohalonatus IBT 40285; assembly: GCA_000732775.1. Lineage (NCBI taxonomy): Eukaryota > Fungi > Ascomycota > Sordariomycetes > Hypocreales > Stachybotryaceae > Stachybotrys > Stachybotrys chlorohalonatus. The sequence goes on along the minus strand of KL660323.1, from coordinate 110,328 downwards.
AAATCGTACCCACCGACGACTTTACAACCAGGGCCGAAGCAGCCTCCCAGCTTCTGTACATTAGCAGGACTCAAAGAGGCCCTAGGGCCTTGAAAGGAACATACCGCTCTGTGAGTGTAGTCGATGCCTGTATCCACGATCGCAACTTTGACGCCCTTGCCTCGTATACCGGTAGCATGGAGCTTGTCGACTCCGGTCCATCGATGAACTGACCAGTTGCGGGGAATCTGTTCCGGCTCTACCTCTTCAATCGGCTGCGGCCGCACGATTGGCACGGTTCTCATAGGCCAGACATTGACCACGCCTTCCAAAGTACGTAACGTGTCAGTGTTCTCAGTGTCGCTCTCAATGACTATACCAGAGAAGATGTCGTGGCAATCAAACTCCTTGTAGTAGTCGCCCTTGCGGGGGGCTTCATGGAGCTTATGGCCCACGTCGGCAACACTGAAACCCTGTTCTTGTATTAGCACCTATACCATGACCATGTTAAAAGGGTCGCAGCAACACACCGGTTCAACCTCGACGATATACTTCTTGGTCGTACTGAGTCTCCCTGGGGGCTCTTGTTCATCCTGTGAGCTTCTCAAAGTCCTGGGACGCGCAATGCTTTCCTGGACGAGCGTGGCCAGCCCAGTCAAGGCGTAGGCAAGTATGGAGGTCTTCATCCCGTAGAAGATGCTGCTCGGTGTTAGGGGGAAGAAAAGCACCCCTTATTAAGTAGTGTGCTGGACTCCTTGCTAATGGGTCACAAGAAACGGTGATTGTGAACAAGTAGTCAGGATGAGAAGGCTCTTCTTATAAGTCGGTTTCCTTCACCATCAGGGACCATGGAAACCAGGGGTCAGCCACGGCTCTGGTCCAAAATGCAGGTTCGCGGCAATCTTGGGCAATACTGCTGCGACCCAAGACATATGAGATCCCGCAGTTCCGACGGGTAACGCGACAGTGACCGACCAGTACCCGTGATGCCGAGTTTGGCCGTAAACCAGTGTCCGGTGGTGCGGGAGAGCCGGTTGTAGGCAGTAGAGAAGCTTGTGTAGCAGGTGAGCGCCCGAAGCATCTGATCAAAGGACCAACTGTATCGTCCCAAGCTTTGGTTCAAAGTATCGAATTCCCTCGATAGGGCGTCGATATACGATATATAGATCGGTACAATTAGTTCATGGCACGGCATATTCTGTTACATGCAAAGGGCCGTGCTGCAGCAACACGGCCTCGATCTAGGCAACAAACTGTCGTAGAAACAAACCAATGGCGAGTTCTCGCGTGGCACGCCGTCTATATGGGCCCTGTGGTGGAAGGCCCCCTGCTTCTGTGTGGTACAAGATGACGATCAAGTTTGCCGTTTTGAACAGTAGACGGCAACTACTCCATAAACCACAGATTGTACGGACATAGTCCACTCTTGACGTCCTCTCTGTCCCCGATCATGGAAGGATACATGTCATGATAGGCTGCACCCAATTTTGAAGTAGCAGTAAGGGTAACGCAATCCGGCTGTCATAGAAAGAAGATGGAAGCTCAGTGCAAACATGATGCCGGGGTAATCATTGGAGTAAGTACGCGCAAAAAGCTCGCAGTGGACGCTGCACAGAGGCCCGGGTACCTGAATCTTGAGGAATGGTAGATCATGGTACGAGACGCGCTCATCTCAGAATATCACGGAAGATGTCATGGTTGTACCATGTCAACTTATTGTAACGTATCTGTTACTGCCCTTAATGGTCATTCGCGGTGGCTACCGCTAATGGCGGGTTCAAGAATGATATCTGAGGACTGTCTGATGATGGCTCCTTGAAAATTCCGAGACCTGAACCAAGGCCACTCGAGTACGTTGAAAGGGCAAACAAACCTCACTGAAAGCGGTGTGCCCCAATGGTTGGCGAAGAGACGACCGAGCCAATAAAGCGCCAGACAGATTTTAGAATCTGACCTCTGTGTAGATATCAACGACCAGGGCGTGTGTGCCTGTGCATTGTGTTTACATGGTAGAGGCCTTAGACAGGTGGCACCGGTGGCACCGTGCAATCCTCGACCAGCCGCAAAGGAAGTGTTTGACCACGGCAGGTTTTCAACATCAGACGATGCAGGCCGACCTCCTACAATTTCCGAAGCCGTAAGACATAGCCGCGCACCAGGTGTTTTGACGTACTCGGTATATGGGGCGACATGACGATTTGCGTTGGACAATCATTGCTCAGACTAGACAACACAAGGATGAAGAACTACGTGCGAGAAAGGTAGTCGAAACTGTGAGTTGTGCGCAGTTCAATCCATGGTGCACGCCTATACGGCACCCAGAAGTCCCAGGAGGTAGCACATGTATCCTGACGGTTGCCGTACGTTGCATACGCAACGAATAAACTCGATGTTGAGATGCCAACCTCCAAATTCGAATCGTTAGGACCGTCCAGAAAGAACCCCTTGACGAGGTTCGATCAAAGCGGAAGGGCAGCCCGGTTCTTGGCTGAGTGCTGGTGGATATGAGGCAGTGCCCCCAGTACTTGGCGGACGCCCGTCATCCCACCCACTCCACTTGGCTCGTGGGTGTTCCTAAAAAGGGGAATGTGGCCTCCAAAGAAATGACGGCCTCAGTTCGAGAGACCATACGTTGTAGCGACTGCTCGTTGGTCGCGGTTAGCAAATACCGGGACGGACCTGGCTTCAACTCGGTTCAAGCTTCGGAACTAGGTCTACTGTATCCGTAGAAAGGAGCCTTCGGTCGGCCGAGAATGTGGCAATGGCCTCCGACCGAATTCCCGCTGGACGGAACAGCGAGAACCCGTCAAGCGCCAACCAGAGGCTGTTCTGCATTTCCACCCCCGCGAGGTTCCCTTGCTGGTTTGGCTCGGCGGCGGCTCCTCTTCGGCACCACGAGGCCTTTTGTCCCTCTGCCACGGGACTCGGTGTTTTGTGAGCGGACATTCCTTCGGTACCTGCATTGGTAAGATATGGCCGTTGCTTGTGACTTGGTGAAGTGATGGTGATGCGACAGATGTGCATGAATGGGATGCGTAACGTCGGACACAAACAGTCAGAGGTTTATTACCGGTGCGGTCGAGCCTGGCCATCCACTTCAGCTGGCTTATGATGATGCGACTCACGTTTTGTCAGTGCGCCGCCGCTTGCATTGATGTCGCCGTTTTCATGGTCCGTTTCCGGCAAGATGGTGTGCCCACACGACGCACTTGCAGGCTGGGCAGCGCATACAAGCACAAACACGCACGTACTGAAAACGTCGTTGATTGCAGCCGTGGGGAATTAAGAGCGACAACACCTGGCGGCACAACACACTGGACCAGCAGCTGCATCACTTCACATACCCCATCGTCAATCCCGGTTGGCCTGTGGAGTGATAATGACTCTTGACCCTTGCTTGCTGGTCGCGCTTGGATTCTTCAACAATCGACGGTTCGTGGGTTCGGCGAAAGGAGTTAGAACCAGTCCAGAACGGATGAGGCAAAGCGGGTGTTCAAGGACCGGGGTCTCCCTTGTAACACCATGTGGGTGTTCAGTTCCGGGGCCTTCGAAGCGGGGGCTCGTGCCTGTGTGCTCGGAGCACTTGTTGCCAGTGCGGTCGCCATCGACAAGGGGCTCTCTGCCACAACTGAGCCGGCGCAACTGTTGACATGATCAAGCTTCTGCTCGTCTGGCTCCATGATCACCATGTAATATCCCATCCATAGTGTGGCGAAACGAGCACAAGTCTGCGCCAGTCAGGGCTAAGAGCGCACTTGCAAATCGTACCGAAAAGGCAAGGCTGGGGTCTGCCGTCCATTATCCGTCGTCTATCTCTCCCACCCATCAAAGTCTGTGTACTTGCCTGAGCTCTACTTATAGTCTAATGGACTAATGCCGCTTTCATGGGTCGAGAAGCAACCGCCTACTAGCCTTGAATCATCAAGCCAGGAACATGAAGGACGGAAGAACCTGGTTCCAGTGCGGCGGTTTGCTAAAGATCAGGTACTACACTGATCTTGTGGCTTCTCGGCCAAGGTAAGTAGGAGTCGTAGGCGGTTGATAACATCTTGACGATAGAGGAAAAGAAGACGGTGTCACTGAATCCCACTTCGTTGAGGAGCATAGAGGTATATCTTGCTGTATCCTTCCATCACAGTCCTCTCTGTGAAGAGAAGGGGAGCCAGGCAGGCACAAACTTTAATAAACGAAGCAGGACGGATCCGATTCAGTTGAGAAGGAGTGAAGAAGAAAAGGAGCAACCGGGGCCTCGGTGGTTCCTGCTCCCCCCCTGCTAAGTTCGCCCACTTCTGAGCCACACCAAAGATCACCTTAGAGCGCGCTTGCCTCGTCTAGGCAGTGGCCTGGTCTGGCCTGGCCCTGGCGCGATGCCCAGTCCTTCCCAAAAGCCCACCATTTCATTTGGGAAGGGGGGGATAAGGGGAACTGGCGTGGCTTCGATTATTAGTCTCCGCTATCCCAGCCTCGCTTTCTCCTCCCCCATACAACTTCTCCGTTGTTCGTGCGATACCTTGAGTATCACTTCTACTGCTTAAGTCGACCAATTCCTTCCCTTCGGCTCGCCTTGCTTATCCATTCGCTCTCCCTTGGTCGACTACGCGTGGCTTGACGTTATCCGACGCCACGATTGCTTGAACCTTTCATCCGTCTCAGCTGGCTTTCGTCGCATTCACCACTGCTATTCATCACACCACATCCTCCTATTCGATACTTCTGACGACTTCTACCATACACTCCACGCAAGGGACTTCAAGCAACCGCAGTCATGGGCATCTTCGAGAAAATCCAGGCCAAGCTGGAGCTCTTCCGTCTCGAGCAGCGCTACACGCGCCACCGCAACCGCCGCTCTACCTTCGTCTCTAATGCCGTCTATGTCGACGGCGAGTACGTCTACCAGACGCCCAACAGTACCGGTTCATCCCAGGACTCCGGCTCTTCGAACCATATCGATGCTCTCCATGGCGAGAAAAACGTCACTGGCGCCCACGTTTCCCCCATGTACCCTGCGCTTCAGGATCCTCCCTCGGAGGGTCAAACTACCACCACCATCACCGCAACAGAGCGCAAGCGATTGCACCGCTTCAGCTCCATGGCAGGTTTCGGCAGGAACACCCCTTCAAAGGAGATGCCTACCGTGCAGGAGCGACGAATGAGCATGATCAGGTGAACGGGCCATGAGCAAAAGGAGTAAAACTCGAAAATGAAACTGGAGACGAAGGGGAGAAAACAGAACCTACAGCTTGCTTCACACCCAAGCTTAATTCCATGGCTCGAAGTGGGCAGGAATGTAATGCTACGGCGTCGTGGCCGGCGACGTAATGCAGGAATGTATTGCAGGCCACGATTCTTTCGAAAGCCGTACCCACCACCATCACGACCACGACGGATAAACGTCAGCCGCTATCATGAACATGTTCATCGCAACATAATTTACGTGTACCCATTTACCTCACCACCGCATTCCGACCCCTAAACCACCAGGCATCGGTTGAAGGCAAAGCCCTTTACCGTCACGACCACTTTTACACTATTTCCTTTTTATAGCTTTTTCGCCTGGGTACGGCGCGCCGTTGGCCTTGGATTTCATCATTTACTATGTCCTTATTCACTGCACGTTGGGAAGCGTTGGACGACACCCATTGGAGGGAGTGGAGGATGCATGGAAAGGTGTATAAGCAGACTTTAGGCGAGTACATATTAGTATAGACGTCGGGTAGAAGCGAAGACGAGACAAATGATTATTGGATGCTTTCAAACTTCACATCCATTGGGGATGAGCCACATTTCAATGACCGTCCTGTCGACGTTGGGCAATTCATTGAATCGCGTGCTTTTCGACCTTGATGGCAGCCAATTAGCCACGAGTCCTGCAGTTTGGCACAACCAATGTTTGCCGCCCGTCTAATCGCTGTCCAAGCATTCTCACCCCGCGACAATAAGCAGCAGCAAAGCCGGCATGGAACCGAGCAATGGTTGGCCACGGATGGTCGAGGAACCCTGTACGACGTCAGCAACCCCCAAACGACGACAGCACTTGTCGACCAACCGAGGCATGGCCGCTGGGGGGCATCCCAAAAAAACTCAAGTCGTTGGCTGCGCGCCTGCGTGAGAAAAGGGTCAGTACTCTTTTGTTTCGATAGAGACCTGTCGAGCCCACCCTCCGCATTTGGAGTTTGGTGTCGGTAGCGCTGTTGGTTTCTGGTTGTTGGTGAATTGATGGGGATGAAACGACGGGTTTCTGGGGAGTTGCCGCCGCCGATACATACCGCATCAAGCGCGCAAATATAAGACTCCGTATATCCTAGGGCTGAAGTTGTTTACATGGCACGGAAAGCTGGCGGTGATCGCATGGCTGTTGAAACAGCGAATGCTCCAGGTCTAAGACATTTTCATTCATGCAGAAGCCCGCGACGCGGCACGCCTATACAGAAATCCCAGCCTATGGAACGCGGGGGTATATCCCATTCCTAAAGATACCATAACTCCTTAACCATGCTCTCTTCAAGCTCGTTCTGCGCCGTCGGCAAATACAACAAAACTCCTGGAACGATATTGCAGCCCTACCTTTCCTAGGCTGCCACCAGCCCTTCGTATGCCCGCTCAACCGTCCGGCCGCCCATTCCAGGCACGGCTCGAAGCTGGGCCAAGGTCTCAATTCGAGCTCCGTTGTCTGCCCCCATTAATTCCAAATAATCCACCAAATCTTGGGCCTTCTTCGATCCGAAGCCAACCAGGCCCTTGATCAGCAGCAGATTTCGGGAGTTGATGACATCTAGAAATTGTTGTGTCTTGGGGGATGCAGGGCCGTCATCCTGGACAAGGACCTGGACTGCAGTTTTGACACGCGGCCTACGTGGCTTGGGTTTGGCTGCGGGAGCCATGTAGGACTCTTCGTCCACGTCGGCCTCTGCGTCGTGGTAATCGACGTCGTCGTAGTCGCCAGCAGCCCTCCTGCGCTTATGCTCACCCTTGGATGCATGCTGCTTTAAGGGTGTGCCCACAGCTCCATCCAAACGGGCCCGCAATCTTTCGATCTTGCTCAGCAGCTTGGCCTGACCTGGGAAAAATGGCAGAGCCAGCTCATAGGCTTTGAGGGCAGCGGCATCGTCGCCCCTCTCCTTGTGTTGCCTCGCCTCAAGTAGAAGCTTCAGGCCCGACGACTTGGGATCGTCCCGCCACTCCTCGCTGTCGATGCGCCTTTCCAGCGCGTCCAGCCTCTTCTGGACCGCTTCGCTAATGTCCGGTTGGACCTGCACCTGTGGTTGCTGTGCTGACTGCTCGGCTGCTATCCTTGCTGCCATAATCTCGCTGACCTTCTTCTCAACCAATGCCTCAATCTGAGCTGCGGAAACTGTAACCGTGGCTGCAGCCTGGCTCGGTGCCTGGGCAACGGGGCGGGCCAGCTTTGATGGCCTGGGTATTGATTCGTGGTCTGAAGGACGCTTCGCTGGTCCTGTGTGGCGCAACTGGCTGGAGTTGGCCACAGGCCTCACCAGAGCTGTTGTTACAGGCTTTGCCTTGTCGGTGTAGACGTTGAAAGCCTTGACCGGTCGGCTGGTGTCCTTTTCAGCAGCCTTCGCAGCAATGTTTCCGTTGTGGACGTTATGCGCGTTGGCCAAGGGCCGAAGCGGCTGACGGTGAACGCTTGAACCACCGAGTCCAGAGTTCGTCTTAGGAACCTGCTTGAAGACAACTTCGTTTTCGATTTCACGGACCTCAATTCGCTTCGCACGAGAACTGACGTTCAAACTGCTCAGGGTGTCCAAGTGGTAACTTCGCAAGGGCGCCAAGTTCAGGATCATGACGGTGATGCCATTGTTCTGGCCCAGGGAGAGGATCCGAGTCATTTTAGACTCTCGATAGGGGATACGCTTATCCCCGCGCGATATTGCGTCTATGCATTGGCTCAGCACAAACAAGCTTTTGTTGATGGCTGCCGACTCGACGAGCCGCTCCTTGCCGTTGTCTGTGCGGCGGTTGTCTTCCGAGCCGGCAAGGTCGATGGCGGATGCCGTGCTTTCGCGCACCATGTCCCCGGTCGTCTGTGTCAGTTTCACCCTGAGGATCGCGTGGCTACGGCTACTATGGGCATTGAGCTTCGTCGCGGCTGTGACGCGGTTGTTGTTGGCCTCAATGTACAACTTCTCGAAATCTTTGAGGTCGGCACAGGCTCGCTCAGACAAGCCGACAACGACAGTCTTCCCATTGGCCTCTGCTCGGAGCGGCAGGCCCGTAGGTGTCCGCTTCTCCAATGGCTCCAGCAAGTCGTAGACCTTGTCGTTGTATATTTCATAGTACGACAGAGCCACATCTACCGTAGTCTGGCCTTCCGAGTCCTTCATGATCTTCTTGCCCCGGCGAAAGACACCGCTGAGCAACCGGGGAATCACCCCACGGTCGGCCAGCTTGAGGCCTCCTCGCATCGTGTGTGTTTTGCCGGTACCGGTGACGCCGTAAGCGAAAATGGTGACATCGAGACCTTGAAACAGGGACTTGAGGTGTGGAGCCACTGGGACATGTTAACGCAAACTTCTCGGGAGCATCAGCAGCCAATGGATCTCGGACCTTCTGCTGTGAAGAGTGTTTCTTGCGAAGTCGATTGGTCGTAGACGCCATTGAAGGCAAAGGAGAACTCCTCGCTCTCGTTTCTTGGGTTCGGGATCTTGATGATCGTGTCAGGCTTGCCGGGCTCTACGCTGTCGGCCTTGACAATCGTGTCCTTGTCAAGCTCCTTGTCCAGGAGGGGACGTATCCGGGCGACAACACGAACTGACATGGCCGGTCAATTGACTTCAATTGAGAGTGTAGAGTTTGACTAAGAGACCGCGGACTTCGGAAGCACTAGCAGTAGCCATTCAATGCCAACAGCACAGCATCCCAAGGAGGTATAATAACAGACAACAGTAAATTTTGGTATAGCAGGAGACCAGGGAAGTTGGTGCTGTCGACTGTCTTTGTCAGCCAAATATAAACAAGGAAAGCGCGATCGTTGTCCCAGCAGCAGCCCCCGTAAAGGGTTAGGCTGGACATGGGTGGGTGGGGCTGGAATTGACTGGCCTCAAATTTCCAGCTTGGGGAGCTTCCTACGACAACTGCAGCTTGGTGATCCGCTCTGCGCAACTCCAACCTTCACAATGCGCGGCCAGGCGCCTCTACTAAGCTTCAGGCGCAGTGTTGGCCTGTCCGGGTCCTCGCGCTACGTGTGCCGACAATGTAGGACGATTCAGATCAGCGCAGCACCCAGCACCGAGACGCCCAGGGTTGGCGCGGATGCCTTTGGATCGCCGGTTGGCAATACGCGGGCCTTGGCGGGTAGGTCCCATTGGAAGTGAAGATTGGGGCTTGGTGAACGTACTGACGCTGGAGAATAACAGACGCACGCTTCGAGGTCCTGGGCTCCCCGTACTCGTTGCTTTCGGTGACGTTGTCGGCGTCGCAAAAGCTCTACACCCGGAGGGGCACACTCGTTGCCGTCGCCGGGGATGCAGAAAACGTGGGTTGGGCCATTGTTCTGGATGGGAAAGCTGCCCTGATGAACTCTGCTGATGCTTGGTGTCGCAGACTCAATCCACTTTGTCGTTGTTAAATCCGTTATCACGAGGTCCTCTCGGCATTCCCTTCTTATATCAGCGCATTACGGCGACGTCACCCATCACTGCGCTTATTTCTACCAAATCTCCTACGACGACGTTCACGACTCTTCATCTCGACGGCACTACGGACTGGATAGTATCGCAGCGAAACGCTCTACTTGCGTGGACAGGCCATACACTGTCTCTATCGACGAGGGTGCAGAAGAGCTTGTCTGTGGCGCATTGGGGAAGCACTCACTTGACTGGCCGTGGACTCGCAGCCTTAAGTGCACCGGGGCAGATCTACCAGCTTACGCTTTCGGAAGGCGAAGAGTTCGTGGCTCATCCTGGTAGTGTTGTCGCATACTCCGTTACCAGAAATCCCCCGCAGCCGTTCCGGTTCAAGAGCTCCAGCTTGCGACTTCAGATCCCGTCGCTGACATCTTGGATTCCCGAGACCAGCTTTATCAAGACGATGCGCAAGACGGACACGTACAAAAATCTAGGGCGCCTGCTCTTCAGTCTTCGTACAGCCCTGCGACGAACGATTTGGGGAGACCGTCTGTTCCTGCAATTCAAGGGACCGGCAACCCTAGTCATTTCAAGCCGTGGAGTATCCGTCAGAGACGTTTTATCCAACAAGGAGGTGAATGAGATTGCGGACACTCAGGCAGGAGTGTTGCCGCAGGCTGTGGAGCAGCTGTCCGAGCCTAAGAGCGAGCCCAAACCGAAGTCGGTGGAACAGGCACCGAGCACGATGCATTACGCCTCTGTGGGGAAAGACGGAAAGGTTACTTTTGATGATGGTGTAGACTTGAAGAAAAAGTTGTGAGGTGAAACACAAGACTGCGGACGGAAATACGATGAGCTGTCTGTGTCATGTGTCAGAACGAAATTAGAAAGGTTGTGTAAGAATAGAATCATTTGTCCCTCAGATTCCCGGAGCACTGTCGAGTGCAGTTCTGGGCCGGCAGTGAATGAATCAGTGCTCTTTTTCACTCTGATGATTTGACAGAACCTTGGCACTGATACCAAGCCTCTACGCACGGTCCGACCACCCATTGCTCGCCGGCCTGCCTGGATGGTTCCGAATACTGTCACTTAGGAGCGTGACCTGAGGCGCGCTGACGGCCTCCCGGTGCACGCTCCCGGCCGATGCCTACTCGGCCCGCAAGCGTTAGTCGCCCTTGGCCGCTCGCGTTTCGTTTGATTCCCTTTCCACACGTTTGACGGTTTCCCGCTGTGAACCCGTCCCTGTTTCGGCCCACGACACAATAGCGGACCACTCCGCATACTCGATACACGTGTTGGAGCTGGCAAAACGTCGAGTTGCACAGCATCTCAACTGGCGACGCCTTTGCTTCGTCGAGCCCATCCCGTCCCTTGTCCCCGTACGCTTGTGGTCTGGTTCCAGCCATCGTATCATAGGTCTCTGGTAGGCGAGCTGTGCTGGAGCGTGCGCCCGTGGGATGCCTGTTCCTGAGTCCAAGGCAACAAGCGCCCTGAGCAAGGTGGACGAGACGGAGTACGGAAGACCCTTGTTTTACCCACGGATGGTCGGCCAGGTCCCACAAATATTACGGCAGAACGAGGTTGAGACGCTGGGGATCTAATCTCAAGCCACTGTATGTTCTACTGAAGAGGAGATTTTCTTCCTCGACGGACCGTACCAACGGCTTCGTGCTCGGACCCGTTTGCTTTCCCCGACCTGTCTCCAAGCAGATGGATCGCAAAGAAGGTTACGCGTTGTGTTTGCGTGATGTTATGATATGGTGTGGGTACGCATCACGCAGGTGAGCGATGCCAAACCACTCACTCTCTCGAACAAGCGAGATGCCCCTCCCAAGTCCCGGCGTGTACTTCACCTTGTATCGGATCACGAGAGAAAGACGATGATACAGCACAGGTCGTGGGGCAAAAAGAAGTCGATGCTCGGCGTTTGCTTGCTTCATCCGGGGCTTGGCCGGCGCCGGCCAACCGAGCCATGGGCACGCACATGTTTGAATCCCCATCAACTTTGAAGGATACGGATCCTTCCGCGAACCAGGCTCCTGTCCTCCACTGCCTTTTTGTTAGGACGGCGGGTCTCCCAGCCCGCGGTAACTAGGCCGTTAGGTAGATGTATCAATGGGTCGATGGGTTGATTTCCACCCACACCACCCACTCTCCCACGTTTTCTTCTTCCCCTAGATGCCCATGATGAGAAAACTTTGTGACGGGCAACGAGTCAGATGGGGCCCAAGCAATGGTGATCTATTCCTGGATCCATAACTTGGAGTAACAAGGACTTCAAGTACCGCTTCATGTTCACTTGTGTCCCCGTTCCTACTGCTTCTTAACTTGACCTTTCGCCGTTACTTATGATAACGTACACGCGGTATACCCAGCGGGCTTCGTATAATCAAGACCATCTTCCGTGTATCACCAAGAGAAATTCCTTCATCCCAAGATGACAGCTTCGCTCAGCTCCGGCTCCTCGACGACCGTCAACGAGGTGCTCTCGGAGCAAGTGCAGAACAAGAACAGCTACAAGACATCTCCCAGCCTCAAGCCGTCGAGCTTCCAGCCCTATTCAACACCGCTGCCGAACGGCAAGACAGACGCCAACATCTACCCCGAGCCCGCCAACGCCGTCGAGGCGGATCTCGAGCGCGCAGCCACCGTCCACGAAAAGCCACATGGCAGCAGCAGCGATGGCGGGCCCGTCTCGGGCATCGTCTCGGCCGACTTCCCGGACGGCGGTCGCCAGGCCTGGCTGGTCGTCTTTGGAGGCTGGTGCGCTCTCTTTTGCACCTTTGGCCTCATCAACTGCGTCGGCGTGTTCCAGAAGTACTATGTGAGCGGTCCACTGAAGGAGTACTCGAGTTCGACGGTGAGCTGGATCATGTCAGGGATGGCCTTTGTCATGATCTTCTCCGGTGCTTTGGTGAACTTCCCCCTTCCCATGCAGCATGGCATTGCTGCATCGTGGCTAACCATGTCCAGTTCGGACGACTGTTCGACAACTATGGCCCGCGCTGGCTGCTGTGGGGAGGCAGCCTGACGTACATCTTCGGCATCATGATGGTCTCGCTGTCCATGGAGTACTACCAGTTCTTCCTGGCGCAGTCCATCGTCGTGCCGCTCGGCTCCAGCGCCGTCTTCAACAGCTGCATGTCGTCCATCGTGACGTGGTTCTTCAAGCGCCGCGCCACCGCCTTCGGCATCATGGTTTCCGGCTCGTCGCTCGGCGGCGTCGTGCTGCCCATCATGATGACCAGGCTCACCGATCAGATCGGCTTCCCGTGGATGATGCGCACCATGGGCTTTCTCTTCGCGGCTCTCCTACTTATTGCGTCTTTGACGGTCAGGTCGCGGTTGCCGCCCCGGCCAAGGCCGTTTGTCTTCATGGAGTATGTTGACAACCTCAGGGACCCGCGCCTGGCCGTCACCATCTTGGGCATGTTCCTGTTCATGTGGGGGATGTTTCTGCCCTTCAACTATGTCCTTCTCCAGGCCGAGGCGGCAGGCATGACGCCCAGTCTGATCCCATACTTGCTACCTATCTTGAATGCTGCAAGGTAAGGCGTGCTCCGAGCGACAGGATTAGACGAGAATGGGCCGCTAACCAACAACAGCATCTTTGGCCGCATCCTTCCAGGGGTTGCCGCCGACAAGATCGGACGCTATAATGTCATGTTGATGACTACGGCAATGTCTGGGATCTTCACCTTGGCCGTGTGGATCCCCGTCACCACCTCTGCGGGCATTCTTGTCTTTGTGGTCATGTTCGGCTTCGCCTCCGGCGGCTTCATCTCCCTTGCGCCCGCACTGGTTGCTCAGATCTCTGATATCCGCCAAATCGGCACCCGCGTGGGGACTGCGTTTGCTATCCAGAGCTTCGGTGCACTGACGGGAAGTCCTATTGGCGGTGCAATAGTGTCGTCGCGCAATGGAGACTATATTGGGCTGCAACTGTTCTGCGGGTGTGCCATGATTGCAAGCTCGATCACCTTTCTCGGTGCCAGGTATCTCCAGACGGGTTTCAAATGGGCCAAGGTTTGAAGGGATATCCAGGGGACGAGGCATCGTGTTAAAACACAGTGTGTTGAACAGGAATCAAAAGTGTGACAATTCTCCATATACCTGGCGTTGGAGAATCCATGAAAACATTTGACGCTGTCAATAATTAGCATGTTAGCAAATATACCAATACTGCATCTTGAAAACGAAGAATAGTTCACATTGGGTTGCAATGAGCTCATGGCTTCGACGACATTTATCATCTGCATCACGCGAAGTTGTGATCATGCTGGGTGGGAAGAGTCTCCGAAACATGCACAAATCACTGTGGAGGCACGGTTTCCCGAAATGGTTGCCTGTGACATCTCGGCTGTAGGGATTGGAAGGCCAGTTGCCTGTTATGGCATCTCAGCCGCAGCACGATGGTGTCTTAACTACGGAGCAGGGTTCACCAAAACACTGGTCTCCTTTCTTACGTCTATACGATAGTTTTGTTTACATCCTTGATTCGGTCCTTTTGATTCTTCAGCAGCGCTAGTTCTTTCAGCGATGAACATCCTCAACAAGTCGGCGTCGATTGCCGTGCAGCGCCAAACTTTTGCTGCCCGCGGCAATGAACCTGGTTACTACACAGCCGTAAAGATAGCAGTTTCACCCGATGGCGCACACACAGCAGAGTCACTCAGTTTAGCATCCGGTGGTCTTCGCGACTTTGTCTATGCAACTCCACCACCGCAGGCGCGGGCGTTCCTGCGGCTGGTCGTCTTCACCAGCAAGGAGGGTTGGACGCTGGACACGAGTCGAGAGACATTCGAAATGGTTCATTCGGCTTTTGGGCTGGATGAGTATGGGAAATTCTTGATTTGCAGGAGAGCGTCTGCCTGTCAGCGACTGTCACGCCAAGGCTCGCGTGTGGGCTTCTTCTTGGGGCTGAAATCATGCAAGGCTCTCTACACGTACGACGTCAGCACCTTTGTCACCCAGGGAATCATCATACAGGACACGCCTGCTGGTGTCAACCCGCTGTTCTCGCTACCCGACAAGCTATGCCAGGCCGCACACCTTGCGCCACACCCTTTCTTCATACCCTGCGTATGCGCCACGACATTCATGCTGTTCATCCGAGAGGCGCTGCGGGAAGTCTTGGGGGGTATCGTCCATCTCGGCAAGTCAAGGCAAGTAGATGTCTGGGCGGTAGACATAGCGTCTTTCGATGTGCAGGCAGCCGAAAAGCTCTTTGACTTAAGCAACATGGCAATCCTCATGGGCCCGATGGTCGGAGAGCTGGAACACATCCGGCGCTTTCTCCTCGTTGCGCTTGGCCTACGGGACGTGATACAGGACAAGGCGAATATAGCAGTGCTAGAGGAAGCAAAGCATAACGAGACGGTTCGTGGCACGGTGAAAGAGATGGATGAGCTTCCACGGCTGGTGTTCCATCAGCTGCAGTCGGAAAATGAGATGACAAACTACTGGATAGAGAGAGGCAAGAATCAAATGCAAACAGTAAGCCATGGCACAGACACACACGGTTTTCATGAGCTGACGATGGGCAGATCTCCAGCATGATTACCCGAGGCGACGTCATGGCCAGCATACAGCTAGCAAAACTGGCTTCAAGAGACAGCTCGTCCATGAAAGTAGTCGCAGTCATGACAATGGCCTTCCTCCCAGCCACCTTCTTCGCCGCCCTCTTCTCCGTTCCGAGCCTGCAGTGGGACAGCGAAGAAGAGATTGTGTCGAGCAGGTTCTGGATCTACTGGGCCTTTACGCTGCCGTGCACTGCTCTGGTATTTGCGGCGTGGCTTGCCCTGACGAATCGAAGGGAAGTCCGAGAAGTGCTCGGGGCGGCATGGGGTGAGTTTGTAAAAAGGATGGCGTGAGCGGGCGCCTAGACTGGTCGTTGTATGACAGTCCGCGAAGCCACAGAGACTACCGTGCGGCTGCTCTTGTTTTTGGTTCATTCGCATCGTTGCTGTGAGCTACCCTACACTGCGCCATCACACTTGGGTGCTTACCACTTGGAGATGTGGAAATTGCACATCCAAGGTCAAAGGTGATTGAGTCGGTTCAACTCGGTTTGACGCAGAGTGGACCAGAGCTATCGAGTACGGGATCCTTGGAGGAGTGTATGAATTCAAGACTGGGTGTGAGTCATAACACCTACGCTGGACCAAACCACACCCTCTCCAATACACCAAATCTAGACACCGTACTAACTTGTCTCCGTTGACACGATACCGCGCTTGTACAATGGGCTCAAATATAGTGCTTCGCAATGGCGTACTTGAGGATGCCGAAGAAATGACCCAAGTGCTCAATTCCGCCTTCGAGAAACGCAACACCTTCAACAACCGCTGCTTCCCACCCTCAGACCCAGCCGTCATCGAATGGAACAAAAGCCTCATGCGCAAGAACCTTGCCGACCAAACCTCCCACGTCATCATCGTCGAGGAGCCCAGCAGCCCTCCGGACAAGCCCCCACGCATCCTCGGCTGGTCGCGGTGGGTGCGCCGTGCCCGCGTTGACCCCAGCGCCCCGCGCACCATCATCTCGCCGGAGGAGTACCCGGCGAGCGGGGACCGGGAGCTCGCCGCGCGCTTCTTTCAGGCCAACGTGGATGCCTCGCGTAGGGCCATGGCGGGCGAGGACGAGTACTGGTTTCTGTCAACCATTGTGGTGCGGGATGACGCGCAGCGGAGGAAGGTTGGCTCGACGATGATGGATTGGGGGATCCGCAGGGCGGATGAGCAGGGCTTGGTGACTTATGTGAATGGGTCCGAGGAAGGCAAGGGGCTGTACGAGCGGTATGGCTTTCGCACGGTAGCCACGTCGGAGATTGAGGCCGACATCAAGATCTGGCACATGAAGAGAGAGGCGAGGCCAAGTATAAGCCAGGGCTGAAGGCGTGCTTCCCTATGCTACTTTTTGATGACGGAATATTCTCGACATGAACGGTAGCTATGATGCCAGGACTGGTTCAATGAATACTTTACGAGGAATTTGGTATACGAGTTCATCGAAGGCGGGCATGATGGACACGCACCTAAATTGCAACATCATGATCATTATACGTCTTATTTCAAAAGAAAGAGAGAGACATGCAATCAATTGACTGCCACGTTAACTCTAGGCAGACGAAAAGGATCGACGATCTGGAGAGGGCCCAAGGTTTTTATAGCAATAATGAAAGTATTCATCGAGAACAATTTATAAATGAGAACGGGCTATCTTTCTTCATAAAGATAGAAGCCACTGTCAACCATCCTCGTCAACAACAGCTATTTGCTCGTTTATGTCTACTCCTTTCGTCATTGACAGACACTACCTTATTCTTCTTGGTCTTTGCACCAACCCAAGCGATGACCTGCTCTCGATCTACATTATTGAAAAGACAACATGCAAGCTGATAAATCCTGCTGTCCTCGCTGTAGATGTGTCGGGCGGTTCAGGGTACAAATCATCTGGCATGCGCCCGACCTTGGCTACGTCATAGGAAGAATACAAGGCACAGGCGTCATCAAGGGATTTGTCAGAATATGAGGCATCACGAGCAAGTCCTTATAATGAATCAGTCCATTGGGTCATCGACTTTCCGAAGCCGACAAGACTGTCAAATTCTTGGGCTCCGGCATGATGTTTTGGAGGCGACGAGTAGCACCACGATGGCTTCACCGAATGCCTTCCGGAAGCCCTGCACTGCAAACTTAGGCTCTCCGCATCATGTCCCACAGTCGGCCTCCTTGGACTAACCCACACCTCGGCCCCCATCATTGATGCACTCTTGTCCCCCCCTCCCCCCTGTTCTACTACGTTACCTCCATGCCCAGAGTCATTGCCCACAGCGGGGTCCGGCAGTTGGCTTACCACTGCTACCCAATGCGTCTACCCGCATAGTGCGCCTATCGTTTGAACATTGCAGTTCACCTTGCCTTATGGAGTCCTCACTGTCCATTACTAGCTGGGAAGGTGTAAATGGGACCCTTGCGGATGATCGACTGGTACGTTGCGAGGAGTTTTGTGATTCACGATAACAATAGCCGAGGGGTAACGTATATTTCTGTATGAGACAGGCGAGGCCAAACAGGCCTTCTTCCACGGTCAATCGGTGAAGTGTAGCACTGGGTGATGTCTTACACTTTCAACCACACTCGAAACAATCAGCAGCAGCCATTATGAGATTCCTTACTTCGACAGTAGCGCTGCTCCGGTTACCTATTCTTGTTCACAGTCTCCAATTGCTTCCACCTGTGCTACAGGCGACAGGAGGAGGAGATGTAAGCTGGCAGCTCGCGTCTAGCCCTCGCGTCATCTACATTGAAGAAGGCATTGCTTCGGAGGCGGATACAGACGGCCTTACACTAATACCCCCAAGCGGAAGTGCCTTTGCCAGCCTCTTCCGTGAGAATATTGGCACAGTCACGGGAGATGAGTGGTCACTCGAAATTGTCGAAACTCTTCCTCGCAATGCTAGTGGCATCTTGCTGGGGTCATTCACAGGCGATGATATCTCCACCGTCACGTATGAGAACGGTGTAGCAACTTCTGAAGGATATGAAATCGTCGTCTCTTCATCCAGCATCTTTATTGGCGGCACCGGAGCCCGCGGCATGTGGTGGGGGACTCGGACGCTGCTGCAACAGCTCATGATATCCGGAGATTTCAGCTTGGCCGCTGGTAGATACGTCGATGCACCCGCCTACGCGACACGGGGCTTCATGCTTGACGCCGGGCGGAAGTGGTACGCACCAGGCTTCCTGAAAGAGTTGTGTAGCTTTGCATCCTTCTTCAAGATGAGCGAGTTCCACTACCATCTGAGTGACAATTACCCACTGAACCGAGGTCGCAACGAGTCGTGGCAGGACGTGTATTCACACTTCTCTCTCTTGCCAGAAGACGAATCTCTCCTGGGCATAATCCACGACCGCGAGAACGAGACACTATCCCGTGCAGACTATGCCGACCTGCAAAGCCATTGCGCGGCTTATGGTGTGGCAGTAATTCCCGAGATAGAAGCGCCAGCTCATTCGCTGTATCTGACGAAGTGGATGCCCGAGTTATCCCTCGGCAGGCGTGATTTGCTCAATCTTTCACACCCAGACACCATCCCCACGGTTCAGCGGATCTGGGCTGAGTTTTTGCCTTGGTTTGATGTCAAGGAAGTGCATATCGGAGCCGACGAATACGATAGAACGTTGGCTGATGACTACATCAACTTTGTCAACGAGATGTCTAGGTTTGTCAACGACACCGCAGGCAAGCGTGTTAGAATCTGGGGCACCCCGACTGATGAGCCGGTCGAGAACATCACCATTGCGAACGACGTGGTTGTTCAGCACTGGCAGTACGGTCAGTCCGACCCTCTCGAGCTCGTCGAACATAGCTACGACATCATCAACTCGCAAGACTGGTGGGCATACATGTCGATGAAAAACGACCACATGCCTATCCTGCCAGCTCGGTACCCGCAGTTCTTCAACGAGAGCAGAGTGCTGGAATTTGCAAATCAAGATGGCTGGCAATGGAGCCCTGCGGATTTTAACCACGTCAATACCACACTGCAGGTTGCAGATGAAGACGCGCACAACAAAGGGGCTATCATGGCAGCCTGGAATGACAATGGGCCCGATGCGTCAACGCAACTGGAGGCTTACTATGCAATGCGCCGAGGAATTGCACTGGTGGGCGCTCGAGCTTGGAGTGGCAGCCGGGGTCCTGAGCTTGTTGAAGGTGATGTCGCATCAACTATTGACTTTTTCTCACCGCTTGCTCCTGGTCAGAACCTGGACCGTGTTCTACCGGCGCCCGAAAACATGAGCGGTCCTATTCTGTCCTGGTCTCGAAATGACAACAGCAGCGAGGGGATGCAACTTGGACAGGGGAGCAAAGGACTCAACTACACATTGAGCTTGGTCGTGAATGGCCCCTTCACGTTGTCGGGTCCGGACGACACTCTGACGTTGAGAGATGACGGCAGCCTCGTGTTTGAAGCTGATGGATATGAATATCCGCTGCGGCACGTCTCCGAACAAGCTGGGCTCGAACTGGACCCGGGACATCCAGGCCGCATTTGGGTCAACGTCACTTCGTCGACGCATGAAGTGGTAACTGTTCCAGTAGGCTCGCCAAGCAACATTACCATCGCCACGGATGCGGAACACGGAAGCGTGGCATGGATCGACGGAAGCTTTGCGGGCCGCTTCGAGGTGTTTGTCTTTGGTGGGCGCAATACCCAATTCAGCTGGAGTCAGATGGCATTTGTTGCGCCGCTTTCACAAGCAAGAGGCGGCCTTCATGCGCTGACCGTATATGATGAATTCATAATTCAACAGAATGGGGAACCCGAGACATTACCCGGCAACGGCGCGGCAGAGAGTCTTTTTCCATCCAGACAAGTCATGGTCGCTATCGTGTCGATTGTGGTAGCATTGCTCGTTTAAGTCGACAAGACATGGCTGGAGTTTATATGGGATTGACCAGCACCGGTGTCCCATTAAAAATGCCAATTTTTCAAAACAAAAAAAAATGGCGCGCGTGCCACACAGTTCGCATTTTGCGATGCTTCTTGGCTGGCGGGAGGTTGAGTTGATTTGTAGCCGTTGAAGAATATTACGTGGCCGAACGGGAGAGCTGACGTATGTTAGAGCGAGAGTAGCACTGCGCGACCTACTAATGGCAAGTATGCCAGAACAGTCCATTTCATCAGCCCACCGTCTCGCCCGCCAGGGTGATTTTACTGTTTTAAGTACCGATCAGGGTGAAGTGGTGTGGTGAAGGAGTTGAAGTCCAAGCTACGGCACGGTAAATAGAGTAGAAGTGGGGTTCAAGGCACATACCATCACATGTTGTTTAAATAGGCTCGAGCCTACCCCATGAACAGCTCCTTCCAATCATCTCCATGTGACGTCAGATCAAACAACGTATTTACTTCTTCTGAAAGCACCTGCGAGTTGAGTCGATTCATCCCCATTTCAACCTCCTACTTAAATCCTAGCACAAGGAAAACCACAAGATCGATTCATTGGTTTACAATAACTACCAAGCAAGATGCACTCAACCCACTTCAGCCACACGCCGCACCGGCCCGAGACCCCTCTCCCAGAAACGCCGCTTCCTACGGAACCCACCGGTGGTGGCGAAGGCACGGCCGACTTTTGAGAGGCATCGTGGGATTCGAAACCTGGGTATGGCGCGCACGCTCTGCAGCACTGCTGGCATGGCGTTGATCTATTGTCATGCAGTATCAGTAACAAGTCACCTTTTGTGGTGGAAACGGACGACTTGATGGCATTGTCCTACACAAGTCTGATTCCTTGGGACGATGGTGGCTTTTTGGCAAGAACACTTAAGCTTCACAAAGCGTTTTGTACAGTATTAGCCATTGCAACACTTTTCTGATGCTAAGGTTCTCTAACTCATGAATAAGTGACCATTACTTCAGTTAGTTAGAAACCTCGATGGTAAGATAAGCCCACGTTTCAACGACGTAGTGGTCCCCGTAGTGGATGATTGTTTGATCTCGAGCCCCACAGCCCATACACAGCGTTGCTCATGGAATCGTCATCAAGTGTGCGTATATACCTTCCCGGAAGATATATCGGCCTCTTGTCGTTCAGTCATCTTCGTTTCTGGGCACCTACTCCCAAAGCATTGTTTCTCGTATCGCTGACATTTAAATATGAACACCACTGGAGACTCCTTACCTGCTCAAGCACTGGCATTGGCGGCCAGAATGTACGAGGCGGCGAGAAAGGGCGACTTCGCCATTCTTGAGCATGCTCTCCAAGCCGGTCTACCCACAAACATGACAAACGAGAAGGGAGATACGCTGGTAGCTGGCAGCTGTGTCAAATTGTCAACTGTTTTTACTAATCAAGGCGTCAACAGCTAATGCTGGCGGCATATCATGGCCATGCCGAATTGGTAAAGCTCCTGTTGCAGAATGGAGCCGACCCGAATAGAGTGAACGATAGACAGCAGAGTCCTCTAGCTGGAGCTGTGTTCAAAAAAGAAGATGCTGTGGTACAAGTAGGGTGCTACCGTGCCTGTACGCGAGAGGCAGACACTGGAAAGCTAACGAGCGACTACTATCTGGACTAGATTCTTCTGGATGGCGGAGCAGACCCATATCAAGGCAACCCAAGCGCAATGCAATGTTTAGAGCTGTTCAAGGTCGAGAGCATATGGAGGTCAAAATTTGAGGCAGCAGGTGAAAGAAAAGGGTTGGCATATAGAAATAATCAATTCAAGGCTACAGACAAGTAAATGAATAGGTTGTCCTGGATAAAAGATCAGATCGAGGAATTCGTCCACATGTCGCCCTGCTTCTAGAACAGCCGCCTACCCTGTATGACAAACCACAACGATTTGTGCGCTGGAATTTCATGGAGGGGTCCTGCAGCGTGCTACTTCGCGCTGGCCCGTGCGCAGCCATCACCAAGCAAGGCTGCCACAATTTTTTGAAGCTCGACAGCTGCTACTTGCGCGAGGACCAAACCGTGATCCAGTCCTCCATTTCGCAGTAAGGATCCCTACAACACCTTCAAGCCAATTCCCTTGACTGCTGGAACTCGGAAATACACATCAAAATGTCATTCGGAGGCCAAACGCCGACGATTATCGTCCTGAAGGAAGGCTCGTTACCCCACCGCCATCTAAAGAGACCGGGAGACAGGCGTTGACTGACCGAGAAATGCAGGTACGGATACTTCCCAGGGCAAGGGACAGATCGTTTCCAATATCAATGCTTGTCTCGCGGTTCAAGCCACGATAAAGTCCACACTCGGCCCCTACGGTGGTGACTTGTTGATGGTGGACGAGAATGGAAGACAGACAATCACCAACGATGGCGCGACTGTCATGAAGGTACGAGCACAGATTCAGCCTCTCGAGTAGTCTAATAATGTATGAACTGACTGGGTTAGCTTCTTGACATTGTCCACCCGGCTGCCCGCATTCTCGTCGACATCGCTCGATCACAAGACGCAGAGGTTGGAGATGGTACGACATCGGTCGTGGTGCTAGCGGGCGAGATCCTGAAGGAAGTCAAGGAGCACGTTGAGCAGGGAGTCAGCTCTCAGATCATCATCAAGGGTCTGAGGAGAGCGTCGCAAATGGCTGTCAACAAGATCAAGGAAATTGCTGTCAACACGAGCGAAGGCAACCGACGAGACACTCTGAGCAAACTGGCAGCTACGGCCATGACAAGCAAACTCATCAAGAGGAACACCGAATTTTTCACAAAGAGTATGAATACCTTCCCTACAAAGCCACAACGCCCCAGGCATATGCGCATACGTGGGTGTGAAAAA
Source organism: Stachybotrys chlorohalonatus IBT 40285 (assembly GCA_000732775.1). NCBI lineage: Eukaryota > Fungi > Ascomycota > Sordariomycetes > Hypocreales > Stachybotryaceae > Stachybotrys > Stachybotrys chlorohalonatus. The sequence goes on along the minus strand of KL660323.1, from coordinate 87,464 downwards.
GCTGACTGGAGACAGTGGTTGTCGACGCCGTTCTATCGCTCGACCAAGATGACCTCAATGAGAAGCTTATTGGTGTCAAGAAGATTCCTGGAGGGTCCTTGACCGACTCCGTCTTTGTCAACGGCGTCGCCTTCAAGAAGACCTTCTCCTACGCTGGTTTCGAACAACAACCAAAGTCTTTCGAGAAGCCCAAGGTTGTTTGCCTGAACGTCGAGCTGGAGCTCAAGGCGGAGAAGGACAACGCCGAGGTTCGAGTCGAGCAGGTCTCCGAGTACCAGGCCATCGTAGACGCGGAGTGGCAGATCATTTACAAGAAGCTAGAAGCGATTCACCAGACAGGCGCCAAGGTGGTTCTCAGCAAACTGCCCATTGGCGACTTGGCAACGCAATACTTTGCCGACCGTGACATCTTCTGCGCTGGCCGCGTGGCCTCAGAAGACATGGAGCGGGTTGTGCAGGCAACGGGCGCTGTTGTGCAGTCAACGTGCTCAGACATCCTGCCATCGCACTTGGGCACGTGTGGCAAATTCGAAGAGCGACAAATCGGAGGCGAGCGGTTCAACTTCTTCGAGGAGTGCCCGGAGGCCAAGACATGCACTCTGGTTCTGCGAGGAGGTGCAGAGCAGTTCATCGCCGAGGTAGAGCGCTCGCTGCACGACGCCATCATGATTGTCAAGCGGGCGATCCGCAACCAGACCATCGTGGGCGGCGGTGGTGCTACGGAGATGGAGGTGTCGGCATACCTGCACCAGTTTGCAGACAAGGAGATCAGGAACAAGCAGCAGACGATTATAAAAGCTTTCGCCAAGGCGCTCGAGATCATCCCGCGCCAGCTGTGCGACAACGCAGGCTTCGATGCTACGGACATACTCAACAAGCTCCGCGTGGAACACCGCAAGGGAAAGACATGGGCGGGCGTGGACTTCCAGAACGAGGGCATCACGGACATGATGGAGCGGTTTGTTTGGGAGCCGGCGCTGGTCAAGATCAACGCGCTGCAAGCTGCCACGGAGGCGAGCTGCTTGATCCTGGGCGTAGATGAGACCATCAGGAACGAGGAGAGCCAGCAGCCTCAAGGCCCCGGACAGCAACTGCCGCCTGGAGCTGCACAGAGGGCGCTCAGAGGGCGGGGGAGAGGCATGCCACGTAGGTAAAGAGGGCACGAGGAGGGACGGAAAAATGTCATTGAGAGGCACTGTCATGGAGGATCTTGTATGATAAATACGGTACTACCTAGAACTGGCCTCCGAGTTTATTACATTGACATGAATGAATGAAGCTCTCGAAGGAGCCTCAGGCGTCCATCCTATGGTTGTTGCATTTCTCGGACTTGGCGTGCCGGATCTCCGCCTAGTGCTTTAGGCGAGCATGATTGGCGTGGCAGGATAAGGTCGACAAGGGGGACACGGGTTGCGACGTGGAATACGAGGAAGAGGTGCGTGGGTGATGGTGGTGTGCCTCTTGCGCTTGCAATATGTTACTGCAGCCACCCACTGCGCAGCGGAGGTCAGGTAGGCCAACACGAGCTGCAGTCGTCGAAAGGAGTGCATGATGCAGTGGGTGATTTCGCTGCCATCTTCAGAGAATCTCACTGTTGAGACAGTTTATGGGTCTTGGCGGGCTGTCATGGGGGGGGGGCGTTGCTTGGCGTTGAGTCGAGAACGAACAGACGTGGAGCCGTCCGACTTGGCCCAGGGTTCATTTTGACCGGCGCAGAAAATGCTCGCACCAAGCCGTTTTGGGTACTTAGGCTCGACCCATAGGAATGGGAGGGATCTGAGGTCAGACGACGGCATTTGATGGTTGGACATGCAACGTCGGGCGAAGACGGTCTCGAGTCGTAAGCAGTTTAACGTTTTAATGCTCATAGATGGAAAGGGCAAACAAGCCACGAACAAATTTAAACACGCATGAGCATGATGAATTAACTTGGACGTGGCACTAGCTGTTCTGTTACGGTGCATCAATCAGGAGTGTGAAGGTTAGGCTGACGTACCCGTTGACGTGGTAGTTGAGCTTAACTTGATACAGACTGGTTCTTGAAGGCCATCAGTCGTCCTTTGATAGTACCCCTTCTCCAAAGGAAGAAAGGGGGTTAATACAAACACGCCAGATTAGCGGGCGGAAAGAAGTAACGGAAAAGGGTAGGAAAGGGAGGGGAAAAAAAAAAAAAAAGGAAAAGTACAGTAAGAATTAAGGACGAATGGTGTGTGCATGGCTTAATTAATATCCAAACGAGGCTCAGCGCGCGCAACCGCTGCACGTTGACAGTCAGCGGCGCCCCACGAACCCCTGGCTAGCAGCAGTCCGTCGTTATAGTGGAAAGGGGATCGCTCGTCTGCACCCAGAATTATTTCCCCGGATGTCGCGACCGCGTCCCTTTCAGCTGTCCCCTCCCCTCTCCTGATCCAAGTCAGCTTCGTCCTCGCCTTCCTGCACGAGCATCCCTCCCGTCACCATCACGGATATCTTCGATAGACGAGAAACGAGGGGGAGGCCTGATCCCAAGTGTTTCCCTTGTCTCGCATCCTCTCCCTTCCGACACGACGGCACGGAAAATAAAGGTGTTCGTTCCCCTTCCGACCATTGAGACGCGAGAGGGAAACCCCCCAGAAAAATGAAACAATCGGCCAAGATGAGGATCCCCAGCGTCAGGCTGCCCAGCTACCTGCTCCGGCGCCAGGCGCTGCTGGTCTTTGCTGCGCTCTGCATGCTTCTCGTGGTTGGACCGGCTGTGTTTGTCAAGGTACACCAAACAATCCCTCTTGGGTTTGTCTCATCCTTCCATCGTGGTGCACTGACTGACATCCCTCGTCCAACCTGCAGCACCGCAAACCCGTCAACGTCAAGCGACCCGACAAAGTTCGACCGCCCAAGCCAGAAGTGCCGCCGTCGCTCCAGGAGCTTCGCCTGCACCCCGAACCGCTCCCCCAGGGCTCCCTCGGCAAATTCCACCTGCTTCTCTTCGCCCCCAACACCAGCCTGAGTCTCTGCAAGACGGTCCTGACGGCGTCTGTCCTGGGCTATCCCGTGCCCACCCTGCTGCAGTCCAACGAAACCTTTGACCTGAGTACGGCAGACGAGCCTCTGTGCTGAAACACCAAGCGCTGACCTTTTGCTTCCAGGCGAACCCTTTGGCGGCGGTAGACATGCGGCCAAGATCAACAGCACCCTGCAATGGCTCGACGCGCAGCCTGCCTCGGCCGGCGAAGATATTGTCTTGATGGTCGACGCATACGGTGCCTTCAACTACTACGATATTCCTGTTGGCATTGACGCTTACAGCCAGGCGGAGCTGTGGTTCCAGCTGCCGCTCGAGGTTCTTCTGATGCGGTACAATGCCATCAACGCCAGAGCCAATGAGGATCTCGAACGACGACTGGGTCGGGCCTACAAGGCCGAGCACCTGAAGCAGACTGTCGTCTTCGGCTCAAGCAAGCGGTATGTACAAAATCTGTGCCATTTTCATCACCCTCGGGACAATTGGACTGGAGAATTTGGACTAACGGGCATTTCAGATGCGCCCCTAACCTGCCACAATCAGTCGCATGCTATGCCATGCCCGAGTCTCCCCTGTCCCCTGATCTGTACGGCGTGAACACCGACACCGTTGTGGGCCACTCCAAGTACTCTAGTCAACGTCAGCGGTACCTCAACTCTGCCTTCGTCATGGGTCCCATCGCCGATGTCCGCCGGATCTACCAACGCGCCGCACACAAAATGGAGTCACTGCTGAAGCAAGCAGAAGCCAACCAACATAGCCACGGACCCGACTTCACCCACGTGGGCAGCGATCAGTTCGTGTTCCAGGAGATCCTCGGCGAGCAGGAGTTCCAGCGAGAGGCCATGCGCCGCCGGCACTTGAGCTTCAGCGACAAGGCCAAGGGACTGAGCAAGAACAGGCCCACACTCATCGAGGGTACGGTCATCGACGATATTCTGAACCCGAGCTTCACGCACGAGACGATGGAGCTGAAGACGGATAATGAGGACGAGTTCAGCATTGGCTTGGACTATTGGTCGGATCTTGGCCAACAGACCATGGATTCGGAACACGATTCGCGATGGATCACCTACAACCGCCCCATTGCCGAACAGCTCACCCAGCGCCGGTCATTCGACTGCCCGCCCCACGCCACGGGAACCATCCCGGAGCACATGCTCAACACATCGATCCCCCGCGCCGCCATCTCAGACGCTTCGCAGTTCTCGCCTATGCGTGGTTGGGACGAAATTGCTCTGTACACCAACCTATGCCTCGACACTATCCCCGTTATACTTCACCACAACGGTATCCAGAAGCACCGCGATGACGCCTGGCCGCAACTCTGGCTCCAACCCCACGGCCGTCGACTTGTCGAGGAAGTCCTTGCTAGGGGCGACGGCGGCGACGGCTCAACAATTGGCCAGAAGGGCGGAGTGTATACGGAAGACGGCAAGTACAAGGGTTGGAACGACTTGTGCCCCGTCGCCCTCGAGCCTGAGCTGTACCGAGACACAGCAGACTACGAGTAAGAAACAAGGCGTCCTTCGGATTCCTTGTCTGGTATAAAATCTGTCTTGATATTTCTTTGGATTACGCATGGCGTTCTTGGGGCATAGGAAAGAGCGAGTTTACAAATAATGCTTTTTTCTTCTTTCGGCCCCGGTTGATGGCGAAGACAGGGTCAAGGGGTGGATGTGAGGCTTTGGTTTGAATTCCTCGTGTGGTGGAGAGCATGGATGCATGGTTCTTGATTACACGGCATATATTGGATGAACCGGGACTCTTTTGGACAAAAAGGATGCAAAAGCACGACTGCGTGCTGCACATAGTATAATGGTATATGTACTGTAGATTATCCGGGGCGGGCTTGGACATGAAGATGCTTCAATTCAAAATGGACATTTCAACAACGTAGCTTTTACGTAAATAAGTACGGCGGTGCTGTGCTTGATATTTTGTCCCGTGAGCTGTTTCACAATGAGGACTTCTTGTTGTGTACAGGGGAAAGTGGCCAGTTGTGGTGATGCGTGACATGGTCAGTGTCACTTGGAAGGAGAACGAGCTCAGGGGAATACTTGGTGCGAATATATTCGAAGCTGAACAAAGCATGCTCCCGCGAAAACAAGCTGTCATGATAATTTATTGCATATATTCATAAACCTGGCTGAACCCGAAACAAAACGCCCACATATCCAAACGCCATGCCTTTCCCAACCCAACCAATCACCCGCCCGGCTCATCAAAGCCTCCCGTATACAGCATTTTACTCCTCGCCCCCACGACCAGCCCATGCCCGCCCTCCCCGCCATGCAGCCCATGCATCGCGGCATCCCCACCGTCGGCGTCGTCGTCCTCCTCTGCCGCGCGCCGATGGTCGATCAGCATGTCCAAGTCGCCGTCCACGCCGTCGTTGTCCGGGTGGACATGGTGATGGTGGTTGTGATGGTGGTGGTGGTTGTTTATGTCGTCCTCGGTGGCGCTGAGCAGGGCCTGGAAGTCGGCGTGCGGGGAGTAGTGCTCGAAGGGGTTGTCGGGGGCGGGGGAGGCCTGGTTGATGATGCGCGGGTCGATGGGCTGGTAGGCCGAGGCGTGATCGTGCAGCATGGGGCTGTGGTGGTGGTGGTGGTCAGCGTGGTGAGTGTGGTGGTGCATGGCGGACGGCGGCGCAGGGTCTTGGAGGGTGTGCGAGGGGGCCATGACGGTGATGTCGTTTGGATTTGCGTAGGCGGTGTGGTGGTGGTCGTCGGTGTCGTTGGTGAAGGGCGTCGTCAGGGTGGGCGGCAGCATGTCGTGGTCCTGCAACGCCAGCACCTGGACAGCAGCGGGGTTATCCGCCTTGCTCAGCTCACGAGCCGTGACTGTTGTCGGAGGCGGTGCCATGCCATCCATGCCGGCACCGGGAGGCGTCGGCGAAGGCGTGGGCGCCACCACGGCCGCCGCCGCCGGCCCCGTGGCCACGGCGGACCTCCTCGCGGCACCGGCGGCGCTGGGGGTCTTGCCCTGCTCCTTGCAGTCGGCGCAGTTGCGGATGACGTCGCTGACCGTCTCCTTGATGCGGCTCCAGTGGTAGCGCTCGGCGATGGTGGCGGTGGTCTTGTTGATGCCGGCGTGCTGGGCGACGTGAACGGCGCGGGCGATGTCGTACTGGCGGGCCGGGTCGGCGATGACCTCCTTGTCCTTGAGCATGAGCTTGTCGCCGGGCAGCAGCTTGTAGTGGGTGGCGGCGCTGCGCAGGCGGCTCTTCTCGGCGCGGTCGGCGCCGTTGGGGTACTTGCCGTACTTGAGGTAGAACTTGATCTTGTCGAAGCGCTCCTCGCTGACGAGGTCGTCGGAGTCGCCAGGGACCATGTCGCGGCCATAGATGATGGCGTCGATGAGGCGGTCCGGGTGGCTGCGCAGGTTGCCGCAGCCCTTGACGCGGCCGATGCGCTTGAAGCCCAGGGCGTCCCAGATGCGGCACGACGCCACGTTGGTCTCGTAGACGAGGTTGAAGACGCTGTAGGTGTAGCCCAGCCGCGGCGCCCAGTCGATGTAGGCCTCGCCCATGAGCCGGCCGACGCCGCGGTTGCGCGACCCGTCCGTCACGATGAAGCCCGCGTTGCAGACGTGGCTGCTGCGGCCCGGGTAGTTGGGCCGGATGTACATGCTGCCGAGGCACTGCCGCGCCCAGTAGTCGTAGTCGCGGGCCAGCACGTCGTCGGTGCTGGCCACGCTGCCCAGCAGCATGACGGCGCCGAAGTCCTGGAACCAGTAGCGCGCGAACCCGTCGGGCGTGAAGGCGTCCATCATTGGGTACGTGTCGCCGCCCTCGATCTCGCGGTTGATCTGGTCGCACAGGTACGCCGCGAGCGCCGGCGGCAGCTGGTGCCGCGACGCGATGGGCACGATGGTCGCCACCGTCTGCCGGTCGCGCAGCATCACCTGCCGTGGCACGATGTCCGGCGGCAGCGCCGGGTTGTTGGGGTCCGGGTATGGGGCCTGGCCCGAGACCCGGGACAGGGTGGGGCCGTTCGGGTCGTCGAGCACGGCCACCATGATGCCGGCGGACAAGGCGGGTGGGGGGGTTTAAGTATCAGCCTTTTGTTTTTGTTTTTCTCCCCTTTCTTCTGTCAGTGATAGCGTTCATGGGTTCATCGTGTTCATGTCGAGCGCATAAGGTTGTTGGGTAGTGTGTAAGAGATTGAAGTAGGAGAAGGGCAGGGCAGTAATTGTAGGCCATGGTCGAGAAGAAGACATGACCAAGCCCCTGATGCACAGCCAGAAGGCCCCATGACGGTGCAAATAAATGCTTGCATGGCGGGAGGAATAAGAGAACTGGCGAAAGGGTACAACAGACGCTGTGTAATGTAGTAATGCAGGAGGAGTACGACGGGAACAAGAAGGCGGTGCATACCTACTTTTGTTCTGCTCAGTCGCAATAAAAGAATCTCTACAAACCCTCCCACAGCGCCTTCAGCCTACACAACCGGAGCAGCGTCCGTCCCAGCAAGTCCCGGCAGACAACCGTTCCCGCAGGCACGCAGCGCTAACACCAAGCCCTCCGTTTCCGGCTCAAGACTTGTGTGCTCTCTGCCTGCTAGGAACCACCATGCAGGGTCCCCGTCCAGGGCCCCCTCCAACAACACACGTGGTGCAGCCCCGTTCCCGTTGGGCCTGTTTGCTGGACAAGGCAGAAAGGCACACCCCCGTGCTGTGATGTGCCCTTGCCGTGCCGTGCCGTACGTCAAGGGGAAAGGGGGGGGGGGACGTGTGCTGCGCTGGGGGAACCTATTTTTTTTTTTTTTGTCTCCTTGGGTGTGAGTGAGGGGAAATGCGCAGGGTGCGAAGTTTCCAGCCCGCCTGGTGCTGCCGTTGGCTCTTAGTACTCTGGGCAGACGGGGCTTAGCTGGAGTATGTTAGTGCGCTCGCTCGTCCCGCTGGAGAAGGGACAAATGGTTATTCCGTGCTTTGCGGACACCTGCGCTCAAATCGACGTCTGCGTGTATGAGGTGTATAAATGGCAAGAAATATGCTTTATAACGCCATTGGGGTGGATAGTATTTCTGCAGGTCGAGGTTTAGATTATCTCAAGGGGGATTGTGAGAGGGCAAGCTCTGCTGTACAGTACTATTACAATATGCTGAAGCTGATGTACATTGTTGCTCTTCGTCATGCGAGCCTACATATCGTCTAGTTTCCTCTTAATATCTATACACATCCGTGCCATATACATATTGGCTATACAAGACTCATCATTCCGGCTTCTCGTTCAATGCCAGGCCCTGGGCAATGCCTGCTGTCTCCTTCCGAATAGCCTCGAGCTCAGACTCAATCGCGCCCAGCTGCGCCTCAAGGTCTGGCCCGGCAGATGCATCGGCGGTCTGCTTCTCCATCTCCTCATGTGTCAACTGGCTGGCGAATTGGCTCGCCTTCTCCTGCGCCAGGCCGGTCACCGCCTCGGCCGTCTTTGCCACCTCGTTCCCCGTCAACTGCTGGAGCATGTCCACCATCTCGTCTTCGCCAACCTCCTCGGTTCCCTCGTGCCGACCGGCCTGCAGGATCTTCTGCTCCTCCTCGGTAAAGCCCTCCACCGAGGCCTGGATCCTGCCCATCACCATTTTGCGCTCGCGTACTACCGCCTGAATCTCCTTCTTCATATGGCGGGTGATTTCCGGCCGGGTGGTCCACGACACCTTGCCGCTGTTGGCATCGTCCATTCGCCGCTTTTGGCCGGCCTCACCCGCCCGGCCGAGGACTCCGGCAATGACGCCAACTGAGCGAAGACTAGACACAGCAATTAGCACATACCCAACACGCGACCTTGCATCCTTGATAACGTACCTGTCGTCATTGGCGGGAATGGCGTATGTGACCCAGGTCGGGTCCGCATTTGTGTCGATAACGCCGATGGTTGGAATGTTCTTCAAACCACATTCATAGAGAAGAGTGTAGTTCTCCATGGGATTCAGGCAGACAACCAAATCCGGCATCAGAGGGCGCATCGTAGCCTTGTACATGTCGAAGCCCCCAAGGTTCTGGTCCAGCTGGTCCACCACCTTGACCTCCTTCTGCCTCAAAATGATATCGCGGTTCGTGATGGAGCCCGGCGTCCATTTTGTAAACAGATGGCAGGCACCCGCGAGCTCAGCAGCCTTGATCACAATCTCCATCTGGCCCTTGCGGGTACCGACAAACAGGATCAAGCCGCCGCGGTACGCAACCTCCTCCGTGACCCGTGCTGCTCGTCGCAGGTGTGCCGCGGTAGTCTCGAGCGAGATGATGTGAATGCCCTGACGCACGCCGTAGATGTACCTCGAGTTCGCCGGGTTCCACAGAGACGTGTTGTGGCCCATGTGTGTCTGGGAGGCCATCAGCAGCTCGAGGGAAATGTCCTCGACCTTGGGAGGGTTGGTGATGAGGTCCGTGGGCCGGTAGCGCCGCTCGACGCGTGATCCGAGGCCTCGCGTGGTGTTTTGGATGCGGTTGAACTCGGCGAACCTCTGTGCCGGCGTCAATTGTTCGATAGGCGTTCCGTCGGCCTTGGCTGGCCTTGTCCATGCCGGCACGCGGTGCTCGTGAGCGGAATCGATGCCGAGCAGTGTGATGCCCTCTCGAATGGCCTTTTGCTTCTTCTTGTCCGCCGTCTGAAACTTGTACACAGGATTTGCCGTTTCGCGCTGCTGCGGGAAGGGATTGGTCGCTATGTTGGTGGCAGGAGTCGTTGTCGTCTGCGAGGTTGAGTGTCGTACGAAGACGCGGGTCACCCCGGCGCTGCGGCCTATATCTTGGTCAGAAATCCAGTCTCGCCCGAAGCCAAAGGAGAAGCTGTTGCTCACCGTGCCGCGCAGCGACATTTCTTCCTATCATGGCGGTTGACTCTGGCCTTCCCCTTACGCCGTGATGCTGCTTGGGAAGAAGTTCCAAAATTTTGGACATGGGAGGTTTAGCGGGGACCCATATTTTCCGACCCGTCACTCCAGCAGCCTCCACTACCTACCAGAATTCCCATCCGCGATGGCTTCGCCTCAGGACTCTTTCATATTTTACTGGGCGTCTCTCTCCGCTAATTTGAAAGGTCGTAAGAGCCTCCTCTAGCTATGAAGCAACAGTACAGTATTAAAATTGTAGTCAAGGCGCATCAACCGCCCACAGATCAGCAAGCTATGGATATTTCTATCGGACACAACAGTTTACAAATGTACAAGTGCCAAATTAACGACTTCGTTCATCATTACTTTCGCGATGTCGTTCCCGCACCTTATCGGCTGGATGCTCGTGAAATGGCAAAGACGCCCACAATCACCACGGCGAGCGTGACGATAGCACCGGGCAGTAGGAGCTCGTTGGGCACGCCTGCAAACACCTGCTCTGCAGCGGGAGCAGCCCGTGACCGTCGTGCACGACGGCCTGCGTGTTCCTCTTCATCCTCATCCTCGTACTCATCTTCCTCCTCCTCGTCCTCGTAGTTTCTCCGACGCTCCCTAAGCCCAGAGGAAATTGTGGGCGGCGTGGCGATGACGGGAGTTTCGATGGGAGCCACAGGAAGCATCGGCGGCTTCTCAGGGTCATGAACAAACAGATCGACCTTGTCGCGTCGCCCCTGGCGAGCAAGGAGAATCGCCTCCAACAAATCATTGTCAGTGGTGATGGACACGGAGTCACCCTCGTCGTCCATGTAGCTGAGCGCAAAACCCGCTCCGCTAACCTTGCCGTCTTCGACAACCGGGGCGCCACCAATCGCCTCAACCTCGTGACCCAGCTTGCCGGCAACGGCGGCGACAAATGCCTCGATGCCATGAGTCGCAATCACTTGCAGACGGTGAACGCGGCCCGAAGGAGCTTTGAACTTGAAAGGGAATGGCACCTCGGAAGGCGATTGCAGCTCCGGTGTTTCCGGCAAGACGGATCCAACGTGAGAGGCAGAGTCACCCGGCGCAACGCTATCTGCAATGCGTTCTCGGGTGACATCAGGAGACATGATGCGAGATCCAAGATTCGTATGCTGGTGGCTACCCTCGCCGGAAACCATGGATTCGGTCTCGTGGTCGATGGAAAGCCAGAACTTGTTCCACGCAGGCCCCTCTCCGTCACCACTCGACATGGTGTTAATCTGTTCGAGCGTAGCATATGTGAGTTTCAGTACATCAACCATGCCCACGATCTCGCCTCCGTCGTTCATGACAGGAAGGTTAAGGTAATGCCCATCTATAAGAATACATTAGTCTCGTCTTTTGATGCGTTGCCTCGTACAACTTACCGTGCATCTTGCGCAGAGCAGCCTGGATGGTCATGTCCATGGGCGCAAAGTCTGGGTGAGGAGTCATGACGCGGACGACGCTGCAGTTGGCGGGATCCAAGCCGGGAGCAATGACTCGCAGCACAACGTCCTTGCTGGTGAAGATACCGGTGATGGCACCCTGGTCCTGAACTAGCACTGCGGTTGTGTGGTTCTCCTTCATGAGTGCCGCAGCTTCCTTGACCGAGGTCCTGACACTAACGGTAGTGGGAGGCACTCCGTTCAAGACAGTCTCAAGGGTTGGCCCGGACATCTTGCTTCGGAGGGCCTCGACGTACTGGATAATCTGCTGCGGCTGGCTCGCACCTAGCTCGGACTGCACACCTTCCAGCGCATCGTAAAGCTTCCGGGATGAGGCGTAGGCACGCTCGAGCTTCTCCATGGCGTCGTAGAAGCATTTGGTGATATCAAGAACACCTGAGATATCCTGGTTCTCGTCCATGACAGGCAAGTGGCGGAAGCCCTTACGTACCATCAGATCGAGGGCGTCTGTTGCACTAGTATCCGTCCGGGCACAGAGGGGGTTCTTGGTCATGATTTCAGCAATGGTAATATTCGCCGCCTTGTGGCCAGCTCCGACGACACGGAAAGCCAAATCTTTGGCAGTAAAAATACCAGCAATCCGGTCGTCGTCATCGGTAACAAGCACGCAGTCTTCACGCTTGGCAGCCATGAGCTGGGCGGCTTCGGAAACGGTGGTGGCAGGCTTGATCTGGAGTGCGGGACTTGGCTTCAAGGCGAGGACGGTGCCGGGGGGTGCCTTTCTCGTGTGTCGAGCTCGGCTGCTGAGATGCTTCTTCTTGGAGAGATCGCTCTCCAGCTTCTTGCGGATAGCCTGAGGGATAGGGCTCGATCAGTACCCTGAGCGACGGTGGACGGCTTGAGCCTGTGATAACCTACCTCATCACGCTTGGACTGCTTTTGACGACTTGCACTGACAGAAGAGCTGACCTCGCTAGGCTGGCTCTCGAGAACCGGCCGAGGGATGTTGGAGGTGCTCGGGCTGCTCGTGAAGGGGATGGCACCGCGACTCTGGGTGCGGTTGGGCGTGCCTCGCATGGTATTGCCCGACATGATGGCGGCGATGGGCGTACGTCGACGCGCAGGGAAACAGGAGCTGCGGTCGAATGGGTGCAACAACGATGACGCCGGATGTTTTTGGCGGGATCAGCGGGCAGCGGCTGACGGTTGAGACAGTTTTGAGGTTTGTATGGAACAGCCGAAAGCAAGAGATGGAGGGTGGCAGCCAACCAAAATGTCACGAGTTGCCTATGGAACCCGTCCGGGTTTTTTCCCCCTTCCGACTCCCGCCCAAGGAGCTACCCTATTGAAATTACCTGGTTGTCAAGGCGACGGCTCGCGGGGTATCATCCGAGTAAGTGCTGGGAAACTAAAATGGATTTTTAGGCCTGCTGCTTTTCCATTACAGCCTTTAATAGCACTTATCAAGGTTCAGATACCTACTCGCAGGCCAATGGTCCGGGCTTGGAATTAAATATTTCGACGCATCTCCATCCCAGGAGGCATGAGGTAGTTTGTGCATGATGCCATGGAAGCCGTTGCCCAGGCGCAATGCATGAAAAAGGACTGGTGGGAGGAGGGAGATCAGCTGCTTTCGAGAGCCGCACTATTTGACTCTAGACCTCGAACAGCAAGCAGGGCTAGGTGTGCCATGTCTTAGGAATACTGCCGCGGATTGCCGCTGAACAGTGGGCGTCGTGCTGTCTTGATAGAAAAAGAAGACAGGGAGACCAAGATGATTGAGACACATGGCTCTAGACTGTACAGCAGAGCACGACATGATACACTGGCAGCGTCATGTTTACTGTGAAGGACAGCATGGGAGGATGAGAAACGTCTGCCGAGGCGCATCAGAAGCAAACACACCCTACTACCTTGGATGTGACGATGTTGGCAGCCGCTGCGATATGAATATGCCATGGCATTAAGATTTCAGTTTTATGCAAGTGACAGCCTTATGCCGCTGTCTCCGGGGAACGAGTCCGTATCTGGCAAAGCGAGCCGCCGCCATTGTGGTGACGTGGGAGAATATAAGGGTGGATGGTGAGGTGTGGTGTCGGTGCAAGTTTAGTACTTCTGACAGGGGTCTGGGCGTTGCCGTGGACGACACAAATGTAAACATTGACTTACATTACCCCGACCGTCCCTCCAGCCCGCCGAGGCCTACGACCTCGAATCCACTCTCGACTTATCTCCATCGTCACTCACCAATCTCTAGAGAGGAGCTGCAGCTTCAACTGTAGACACCTTCAAGAATTTGACCAGTACGAAGAGCGAGTGAGCGAGAGCAGCTACGGCAAGAAGAGCCTCATCACACACTCCCACCGCCTGAACAAGGCCTACCCTACCCAAAAACCACTTAGCATCTCTCTCTGAAAAGAGCACAACCTCAACTTTTTCCCTTTGCCCGGCGCCCTGGTGCTTGCGCTGCGTGAGGTGAGCCCAAGCTTCGTGAATCGAAGCTCCCTCTCCCACATCCGTGCCGGACCAGACAGCTAAGCGATCCGGGCGCAACAGTTTCGGACCCAATAGGTTCCCATTGACAATCCCGACCGACGACAATTCCCCCATCCGGACTCCCTCTTGCGACTCATCAACCAACCATGCTGTCCAACAATCCAACCTCAAATCTTCACGCCCGCCAGAGGCAGCACCGCCGCCAAAACTCGACACCCTCTGGCTTCGAAGGCGTCAAGATGCCGACCCTGCCCCAGCACCGACAAGCCGCTGGCGGCCACCGCCGCGGCCTCAGCCTCGACACCAGGCGACGACACCCCACGACCACACGGCAGGACATGACGGTAAGTATGACCACTAACAATATAGGACTTTCAGCATCTTCGCAGCATCCAATGTTGCGAGAAGCGCAGCAGCAACGCACAAAAGCACGCCCGGGCCACGCACACTCCCACTCCCACTCCCACTCACACTCCCACTCCTTCTCCTCTCTTGCTCCTCTTGCTCCTCTCCCTGACAGTGATCAAGACACATACCTGATGTCGCCGCATGGCACTCCCCAGAGCCAACGGTTTGATACAGCATGTTTTGACCCTAGTTCGGTGCCATTTGACCCGTATGGGTCCTTTAACATGATGATGCAGAAGAACCAGCAGGCTGGTTTTGCCGGCGACATGTCGGAAGACCTCTTCAACAACGGCAGCGCCCTCTCCACCCCCACATTCATGAACTTCCAAGAGAGCCCTTCAACACAAGGCTGGACCTCTGAGGGTGATACCACGAGCACCAGGAGGTCCTCCAGAAGGATCAGCAACGGAATCATGGACCGTGTCAACAAGTTTGAGACGCTTGGACTTGAAGATCTTCAACGACCAATCACGCCACCCAGCCAGAATGATGCCAGTAAGTCTCAAGTCCGCCCCAGTTGACTCAGATCGTATACCTGACCATTGTGTCAAGGCTACTTTCCCCCAACACCAACGGATACCCCCCATGAACGACTGCCTCAGCAAATGCAGGTATCGAGCAGATTTGCCGATGGCTATGACGAGTCGCTGGAAGAGACCATCAAACCTTGCCGCAACCGCCCGAACCAGCGGACTCAGACCATTTTCCAGGATATGCGACGCCACGCAGAGCAGCCACCTGTTCACCCAAATCCTCCTCAGGCCGGCAGGCCCGTCGATTCGCTTCAGCTGCAGACATCCGACTATGTCAACATGAACTCCTTTGACGAGGAGTATATCAAGATGGAAGGCAGTTTCGAGAGTCAGGCTTTCGATTCGGACCCGCTCAACCCGCCTTCTGAATTGTCCCAGCACTCCACGCCCGTCACACCTTACGGGGCACATTTCATGAATGGGTTTGTCGACAAGCCAGAGCTGCATCCCCAGCACAGCTTTGGAGACTCGCAACCCGAGACGCCTTCCCGCCGCGCTTCGCCTCATCGTCGCACCGACTCTGTTGCCAGCATCGTCAGTGCCGCAAGCATCGCAAGCATCAATATCGAAGAGACCAAGACAGAGACCGGTGTTACCATGGAAGAGATATCGCAGTACATCCGCGGTCCGGATCCAGTGGATGGCAAATGGGTTTGCCAATTCGACGATTGCGGAAAGAAGTTCGGGCGCAAGGAGAACATCAAGTCACATGTCCAGACTCACCTCAACGACCGCCAGTACCAGTGCCCAACATGCCACAAGTGCTTTGTGCGGCAGCACGACCTCAAGCGTCACGCCAAGATCCACACAGGGATCAAGCCTTATCCCTGCGAATGTGGGAACAGCTTTGCTCGTCACGATGCTCTCACAAGGCATCGTCAGCGCGGCATGTGCATTGGTGCTTTCGATGGAATCGTCCGCAAGGTGGTCAAGCGCGGCCGGCCAAGAAAGAATCGCCCTGACATGGAGTCCAGAATGGACAAGTCTTCAAGGACACGGAAGAAGAACCTGTCCATCAGCTCAATGTCTTCACAGTCAGGGTACTCGGATAGCTCCGCGGCCAACTCTCCCGAACACGACTACAACATGTTGGACGAGATGATTGACATGGAGATGACTTCTCAGCCCCAGAACATGACCTCGGCCTCAACGGCACCCATGCCAACCATGACAGCACCAGCACCGACGACGAGGGAGAATATGGCCGCGTCTCCGAAGGAGAGCATCCACTCTTACGTATCGCCCGAAGCCATCATGGAGAGGACACCCTCGCACCCGGCCTCGCCAGCGAAGAGCGTGGCGAGCCAATACAACACGCCTCCCGAGCTCTCTCAGTCGTCTTCACCGCAACCTGCCCAGTACTTTGACGCAGAGCCCAACTCGTCTGGACTAGGCGACCTCTCCAGCCTCTCTGCGGGCAGTGTTGGTATTCTGACCACGGCAAGTATGGACGGAACCCTGCCGCTGGGAATGAGCGACCACGATGACGAAATGCTTATCCAGTTCGGCAACAGCAGCGGCATGGCGGCGTTAGACCGCGATCCAAGCATGCTCATGTTGAGTAAATTCGACGAGGAGTTTGACAATGCCGTGGGCATGTTCAGCAACAATGACGACATCTTTTTCGGCAGCGCCTAATCTTGTTCTGGACGAACGTGTATTTCTGCTATTTTGACAATCATCAGCATATCTGTTTACATAGCCCGTGTTTTGCTGTCTTCCTGGGTCCTGGCATGTGTCCCGCCTGTTGACGACTTCGACAATACGAGTCTGTTTTTTGGGGGGGGTAAAAAGCTGTATGATATGGGGGAAGTAATTGGGGTTTTGGGAATTAGAATTGGCTGGGCTTATGGGTTTTCAATCAGAGGCGAACGGGTTTATGTTTGGGAAGCAAGGCGTGGCACCGATTGACGGAAAGCTGCTCTGGGTTTGCTGGAGTTTTCCGAAGTTCCTGCTTTGACAGAGATATGAATCGACCTCTATTGGACCAAGGATTAGACAGGCTGGCCGACATTGTATGTGACATGTCGTGACGAATGCAGGTGTGTTCAGGCAGATGTGAATCACCAAGCAGTAAGAAAGGCAAAAGTGAAGTGTTGTTGAAACGGCAGTGATGGGGGCGCTGTAGGTTAGATCAATGCTTGGGCATCTGTCAAGGCGGTGCTGCATAAGTCACGCACTGTGCTTGCGAACCTACTTCCACCTCATGTCACACATAACCTACACTGTACCGTTTGCCCTTCACTCTTTTAACACACGCACGCCATCGTTTGCTTTCAACGTCTCTCTGTACGACCGTGAATGATTTTACACACCTTGCCTTGGATGGAGTATCCGCTGCAAAATGCTTTTACCTACTGTCGCTAATCGTTCCGGCTTCTTCTATGCTTTGGGCAATACACCAGCAGTGGACCTCACGAGGTACCTGCCGCACGGTCAAGATGCTGCTGCGATTCTCTCTCTGGGCTGCGGCGACGTGAGAAACATTCTTTTCACGTCCTATAACCAGCGCGGCTTGCGTTAGTACCTCCATGTACTCGTGCCTAACGGCTCTTCGTCTGACGTGTGAAAGCGTCGAGAAAGCTCGACATTACCTGTTGCGACATTGATGAAAGAGTGCTTGGTGAGTATGGCGGTTACCCTGCAACTACCAACGCCATGTTGAACCAAATTCAGCACGAAACATTCTGTTGTTCACCTTGTTGATTGACGAGGATAAGAATATCTCCGGCGACACCTTGTGGAATATTTACTACCATCTATACCTCAATGAGAAAGACATCAACATCCTGCGTCAACAAACAGAGAAGCTCCTTGGTCTTTCCACGTCGCTTGAGGATTGGAATGCCAGCACCTACGGCAAGACCATCAAGCTCTGCAATAAGAGCACCCTCGACGACGTCAAACTCCTATGGGCCAAAATTGTCCAGGGTGCAGAAGCCGCCGACACGGCTGCTGTCCGCACTGAGTACCTGCGATGCATCAACACCTCCAAAGATATCCTAAGAGCTGCGCTTGGGGACAACGGCTCAGTACTCACAGCATTACGATCAGCTGCACCACTATCCATGCAAGCGCAACAGGAGGTATCGAATGCGTTCAAGCAGTACTGGAACGATGGGACCGTAACCCCCAAAGCAAACGACGTGACCTTACCCAACCCTATGTTTGCGTCACTTATGTCAGATAGCTCTCTCCTTCACTACGGCTCAGATCCTATCCTGGGATACCACCTGGCTACGGCTTTTGCCCCTCTGACGACATCGTCCCCCCTGAAGCCGAATCAAGCATCACAGAACTGGAAGGCAGCTGCAGCAGCCAAAACGCAATTCTTCGAGTGGACATTGGCCTTCCGCAAAATACACCAGGAACGCCTCGTTGTACGGTTTGTGATGGCTGATGCTTTTGCGCTTTGCCATACTCTTCAACACGCCGCTGTGTCTGGAGATGTTACGGCAAATTGGTACAGACGCCAATGGGATACGAAAATCTTGGACCTTGATACTAGGGCATACGGCGGTCAGGACAAGGCGCCCGTTCTGTTCGATATGATCGAAACATCCAATCTCGCTGACCACTTTGGCGCACTGAACATCCTCGTGTCTACCGTGCCTCTGTTGAGCCGTGCTCCTTGGGCGACAGTATGCACCGATCTTCTTCTGCACGATGGGGGCTCCCAGCAAGAGATTCTGGCAAAGGTTTTAAACGGACATGCGCCGACTCTATCACTCTTACTAGGTGTCACCCCTATTCAGGCTTGGACCAATGCCAAATCAGAGTCCCACGCGCACGAAATATTCTTGGGTTTGCTTAGCGGTAAAGGCGGCTCTACAGAGAAACAAATACATACCAGCCTTGTCTGGAAACGCGACGATCAATTTGGCACAACTGCAGACAGTCCAGTCAAACTGCGCATCGAAGCGGCTGCTCTGGCGCGGGTGATGTTCCAAACGTACTTACAAATGTTCAAGGACGACAGCCTCGCAAGAGTGGGCACCGTATCACGAGACAAAAATTACTCTCATTTCCATCGTGGAAGTTTTGTTGCCTTGCTCAACTTGATTAAGCGGCGAGTCGAGACAGACTGGTCAGCAGCGTGCCAATCTCTTCTCGACAAGGTAGCACAAGATGGAACATTAATTACTGG
This sequence comes from Stachybotrys chlorohalonatus IBT 40285, assembly GCA_000732775.1. NCBI lineage: Eukaryota > Fungi > Ascomycota > Sordariomycetes > Hypocreales > Stachybotryaceae > Stachybotrys > Stachybotrys chlorohalonatus. The sequence continues at coordinate 68,637 of KL660323.1, read as the reverse complement.
AAGCAACTATATGCAGGAGCTGAAGGTTCAGCTTCATCTAGTAGGTGTTGTTCGAGAACCATGGCTTATCAACACCACTCCAGACCACCAAGGATCCAGGTCATTCAAGGATTGGAAAGATCCTGCTGTCTCAATCACGCTGGTCATTCCCCGCACTTCCCTCGATCGTATTTATCAGGGCGTCAAACATAAACTGGCATCACCCACGTTGCTCGGATCCCTCAAAGCAGGTTCATCTGCCTCCTCGCAGTGGCAGAATCTATACGGGGATGTCCATATCGCGTTTGGCTATGTCAAGCCGGCGACTACAACAAATGGTGACGAGATCAGATTGGAGATGGAGGAGGATAACTTGGGATGGATGGGAACGTCCCCCCTTGTGGCTAGCTTCATGGTCGCGACGGAAGCCCTTAAGATGGATCCCGAAGAGGGCCTTGTCGGAATCTATGTGGCCCCAACAATTCAAAGCATGATGCTGTACGGCCAAAATTTAGGCTTGACCATGTCTCTTTTCGAGACCAAGATATCCGATAGATCGGCCGTTTTCGTGTCAAGGTACTTGCCCGGGCACAGCGCGCATCGTGTGGTGACTGGAGGTGCCTCGATATTCCAGAGTTCGGGAACAGACAAGGCAACGAAACTTTCGGCTGAAATTCTTTCCTCGGGTTCGCAATTGCTCACAATCACCGGTCACATCGATGTCACCTCCCCTAAAGGCAAAAGATTGCTTCAAGAGAAGGCAGCGATTGACGTCCGCCAAACTACTCCTTTCACAGTCGAGGTTGTCTTCGGCAAGGATGATTTTATCCAAGCGATGAACTTTCCTACTCCGGTCACAATGGAAGGGAAAAGATTGCGTGTTGCGCGCACTTCCGCATACATCGAGATCGTCGCACCACTTGCCACGCCCCTGGGTTCCGAGTGCCTGATCGAGTACATATGCCCGGTAGTGCTGGGATCAAACAGTATCCCCGTAGCTTCTAACATGTCGCATTTGAATCTGGATCGACTGCCGGTATTGGATTTGGACAAGAAGGACCAAATGACTTGGCTGACGACTCTTGCGTCGTTGCAATTCTCTGCGAGAGAAGGGAAGCTAAAAAAGGAGCTGCACACGACAGGATCGCCGAAAGACTTGCGCGTCGATTTCAAGGACTCGTTGTTCACCATGTTTATGCTCACCTCAGGTCTTCAAGGGGATCAGACGGGCCTCTTTGCCATACAACATCCTGGAAGAGGCGGGATTCACATACTGATCGTGGTCTCGGCGATGAGGCTAGATAGCCCCTCCGCCTCCGTCGTGCTCGATGCAGCAGTGATCCCCTTGACATCAAATGTGATCAAATCGGGCGAGATAACCGACTTTCTACTGTTCGTACAGGGGCTGCAGTGTTGCAACATTATCGTCAATGACGCTGAGCTGGAGCTTTGGAAGAAGGTGTTGCCCTCCATGGCCGAACGATGCCGCACGTGGACTCATCACGCCAGCTGCGAGTACAAGAAACATGGCAAGGTCCCTGTCAGTCTTGGCTTTGGAGAACAAGTGCTTTGCTCCTGCGGAAAAGGTCGGATTCCCAGTAATTTTGTCGCTATACCGGAGTGGGACGAGGCTATTCCCCATGCAACGCGCATCGCCATCAGCCCGATATTTGCAGTGCCTGCCGTGGAGAAGATGACGGACCTGGACAGCTTGAATGGTGCGGTAAGTGTCTCAAAAGAGAGGTGTAGGAACTGTGGGAAATCGGAGGGATCAGATAGCGGCGCGCTGAAGAAGTGTATGCGATGCCAAAAGGCCAAGTACTGCTCGGCCGAATGCCAGAAGAAGGATTGGAAAAAGCACAAGACGGATTGTAAGAAAGCGGAAGAATAAGTGATGGGTGTCTTTCGTATGTTGGGAGTTTTGACTCAATATAGAGCCTAAGAAGCCCAAGTATGAAGCCGCAAAATGGGGAAAATCCGAAGTTCAACCCTTCTCAGCAATATTATAGGACATATGAGGTTGTGGTTCATGGAGTAATCCAATAGACTATAGACATTGTCCATTTGAGACTGCAGTATGAGATGCAAGCCGTTCATCGCAAGTGCTTTCAACATATAAAACAACTAATTGCGTCGTGCTATTGCATCGAGAACAGAACTGATATTGTAACTTAGCAGACGTGGGCAACGCAACAAGTATGCTGGCTCGACTATTCGCAAGAACCTGGTGTTGGTTATTCGAGGGACATGACCAAGTTGGCACTTGATACACGTATTACAAGATAGTTTAAACGCTTAAAGGGAAGTCGAAACCAAGAATGACGAATCATTCCATGGGTGACCTATGGCAACGATGCCTGTTGTAGGTACTAGGCAGCCTAAATCCGCCAGTGTCAAGGGAACATGTGAGTGGCAGACCGAGCCCCACCATGAACACATCAGGAGAGCTGCGGTCAAGCTCTACCATTGGCTGTTCACCGACGCTCAGTGACAGGGCACACCGCCTTCACCTTCCAGGCAGAAAAAAGTGCCAGCCCACCTGTGCGCTGCGGGACGAATCTAGTGGGATTGCAAATCACCACGCCGGCAAACAACGAGCCCTCGCATTGCAACCTCGAGTCCTCGCCGTTGTCAGTCCGCTATCAAGATGTCTGCCGCGCAGCTTCTTAACCCCAAGGCCGAGTCCCGAGTACGCCTTCCGCCACAGCTCTTCTCCCCTTGGCATAGCTTAGCTGACTGATTGCAGAGGAGGGGTGAAGCTCTAAAAGTCAACATCAGTGCGGGTGAGGGTCTGCAAGATGTTCTCAAGTCCAACCTCGGCCCTCGTGGCACCATCAAGATGTGAGTATGCAGTTGGAGGTTTCCAAAATGCCCGTACTGACTACTTCTAGGCTGGTGGATGGCGCAGGACAGGTACAGCAGCCGCCGGTTCCCGCACACCTCGATTGACCGACTAATGCGTTGTCATGAATAGATCAAGCTCACCAAGGACGGCAACGTCCTCCTAAGAGAGATGCAGATACAGAACCCCACAGCCGTCATGATTGCTCGAGCCGCGACCGCCCAGGACGACATTTGCGGCGACGGAACAACGTCGGTTGTGCTCTTGGTAGGCGAGCTCTTGAAGCAGGCCGACCGATACATCTCCGAAGGACTGCACCCACGAATCATCACAGACGGGTTTGAAATTGCAAAGGTCGAGGCGCTGAAGGCGAGTAAAGGGCACACGAGGGTCGGCATCGCGCATGGACTGACATGGTATAGTTTTTGGACGACTTCAAGCTTCCCAAGGAGGTTGACCGCGAACTGCTCATCAGCGTAGCGGGAACTTCTCTTGCAACCAAACTTAACGCATCGCTAGCTACGAAGCTCGCACCCGATATTGTCGATGCCGTTCTGGCCATCTACCAGGCCCCTGCCAAACCCGACCTGCACATGGTGGAGATTATGAAGATGCAACATCGCACAGCATCTGATACCCAGCTGATTCGCGGACTGGCTTTGGACCACGGCGCCCGACACCCCGACATGCCTAAGCGCCTGGAGAACTGCCACATCCTAACCCTCAACGTGAGCCTCGAGTACGAGAAGACGGAGATCAACTCGGGCTTTTTCTACTCTAGCGCCGACCAGCGAGAGAAGCTGGTGGAGAGTGAACGCCGATTCATCGATGCAAAGCTCAAGAAGATTGTTGAGCTCAAGAAGGAGGTTTGCGGCAACGATGGGAAGAAGAGTTTCGTCATCATCAACCAGAAGGGCATCGATCCCCTATCACTGGACGTGCTGGCAAAGAACGGCATTCTAGCTTTGCGAAGAGCCAAGCGGAGAAACATGGAGCGTCTTCAGCTTATCTGCGGCGGCACAGCCCAGAACAGTGTAGACGATCTTACGCCCGACGTGTTGGGCTGGGCTGGGCTGGTCTACGAGCAGACGTTGGGCGAGGAGAAGTACACTTTTGTGGAGGAAGTCAAGGATCCCAAATCGGTGACTCTCATGATCAGGGGACCCAACTCCCATACCATCGCCCAGGTCACCGATGCAGTCCGAGACGGGTTGCGGAGTGTCTACAACATGATCGTGGACAAGAGTGTCGTGCCAGGTGCCGGTGCATTCCAGGTTGCCTGTGCATCTCACCTGAAGAGCGATTCTTTCTCCAAGACGGTCAAGGGCAAGGCGAAATGGGGCGTGGAGGCGTTTGCTGATGCTCTCCTCATCATTCCCAAAACGCTTGCCGCCAATGCTGGCCATGATGTCCAAGATGCTCGTGAGTACAACCGCACCCCGCGTATTAAACTACTGAGCTAATCAAATGTCGCAGTTGCTGCTTTGCAAGACGAACACGCTGACGGCGGTGTCGTGGGTTTGAACCTGGAGACAGGCGAGCCAATGGATCCCGAACTAGAAGGCGTATTCGACTCTTTCCGAGTCTTGAGAAACTCGATCGCCTCAAGCTCAAGCATTGCCTCGAATCTGTTGTTGTGTGATGAGCTGTTGAAGGCTCGACAGATGGGACGGGCTAAGGGTCCAGGTCCAGGCATGGACGGACCTGATGATCAAATGTAAAGGATGACTGTCTCGTAGATGAACGGTAGATAAAAGGGAATAAAGCATCAGACCCCTCATGTAATCTGTCCTCTTGTATATGTGAGAATCACGGTAATTATTGTGTTGATTTCCCTACAGATTCCATGTGAAGGACCTGATGCTCTTATGGGATGAGCAACAGCTTATCGACAAGCCCCGCATCCAAAAGTTTACACTTCAGCCAAAAAATTCTTGACCCCACCATCACCTTCGCAACGGATTCAGGTCGCGACAATGGCGGCCTACGAGTCGGATTCTTCTGAGGGGGAATTCACCGAGACCAACGTCCTTCTCGGCTATGCTTCCAAAGATGCTGACGAAGATACGATAAGCCGAATAGGCGGGCGGCCGGTTCGTGCCCAAAACAGTATCAATGCTTGTACTTCGTCTTTAACCCGGAATCATAGGAATGGCTTGACCCTGCGAAACCGCCCACCGCGGCGTTTGCACGATGTAAAGTCTGCAAGGATTTGATGGTGCTCCTGTTGCAGCTTAATGCCGAACTTCCAACGCGGTTTCCCTTCCATGACCGGCGTTTGTACGTCTTCGCTTGTCGAAGAGCGACGTGCAGGAGGAAGAATGGCAGCATTCGCGCCCTGCGAGCGACTAGGTCGTGGAAAGGAGATAAAATGGCTGTTGATGAGGCAGGATCAACCAAAAAAGCCGAGGCGAACCCACCGAAAGTTGAAGATGGAGGAAAGGGCGGCAACATCGGTGAAGCCCTGTTTGGTGCGAAACCATTTGGAGAAGCGGTCGCGGGCATCAACCCCTTTTCCAGCAACGCAAACCCCTTTTCCTCGTCGGCCACGCCGAGCAATCCGTTTAGTTCTGGCTCTACGAACCCCTTCTCCTCACAGCAAGCTCAGGCGACACCTGCCGAGACAACTACATCGACCATCCCTACATTAACCAAGACCTTTGCCGAAACGCTGTCCCTCAACACACCGCCGTCGGCCCCCCCACCTCCGCCAGAACCATGGCCAGAGTCTACCTCGCAACCTGAACCGTATCCGCTGCTCTACCTCGCCGACGCTGAATACGAGACCCTTGAACCGGAAAAGACCAAAGTGCCGGAAAACGCACGGCTCGAAACCGCCGACGCCGCAGAACCTTCGGGGCTTGACCGGGAGGCTTTTGAATCTGCCATGGACGCGACATTCCAGAAGTTTGCCGACCGCCTCTCGCAGAACCCCGAGCAGGTGATACGGTATGAATTTGGCGGCACGCCCCTGCTCTACTCCAAGACGGACGCTGTTGGTGGCCAGCTCACCAAAAGCACCATACCGGGGTGCTCGAACTGTGGCGGGAGGAAGACGTTTGAGGTCCAGCTGATGCCACATGCCATTACCGAGCTAGAGGCCGACGAGATGAGCTTGGAAGGGATGGAATGGGGGACAATCATCGTAGGAGTGTGCGAAAAGGATTGCTTGCCCAGAGAGACCGAGGAGGGGCAGGTAGGCTATATCGAGGAATGGGCTGGCGTACAGTGGGAGGAGTTGTCAAAAGGGAAGTAGACAGCAGAGGAGCGTGTTTGCAACGCTTTCCCTCTTCACATGCATCACTAGTCACGGCAACAAGCGAGATGATTTTGAGTCTGAAGATCTATACCATTGTAGACCCTGATATCGCTCTTCAATAACATGCCTATTGAACGCCTGGAATATTTTGGTTGCCCCACCACCATCCCGTCATGCTCTCCTTCCGATAGAGCGGTTCATCATGATATATTCTTTCCTCGAAACGTCACCAAGGCCCCGGTCCAAGCCTCATACTGTCTCTTCCCATGAGCGTCGAAGAACTCTGGCAAATTGCTCCACGTTGACGTCCTCACGAATCTCGGCCTTCTTGGCTTCGTTGTCCGGGTTTGATGGGATCTTGACGATCCCCTCGCCCTCAATGGTCCACCCGCAGACCTCGGTGATGAACTTGCTCGTTGCCGACTCGTTCAGTCCAAGCCAAGCCTCCAGATGCGAGAGCTGGACTTCGCGGAACGCCATCGACACCAGCGATGCGATGCGATGTCTGACCAGGTCCTCGAAGCCGGCAATGTCGGCGATGAGGTCGGCGCACAGGTCGTCGCCGTCGATGTTGGCCCAGAAGCCAGCGTACTGAGAGCCCTCCAGTTGCGAGTTGAGCACACGCAACTTGTTGAGGGCTTCGTGGAGCTCGCCAGTGGCTGCGGTTGAGGGGTTGATGAGGTGTAGGGCGAGGGAGAATTGTGATGAGGGGAACTGGGCCATGGCCTTGACGAGGATGTTGGTGACTACCTCATCCTTGGTTCTATCGGGGTTGAGCTGATACCTAGTATGAAACTTCCGTTAGTCTTGCGTCGTAATCAGGTCATGATGCAGTGTCGAGAAAAAGTGACAAGTAATAATCAGATAGAGCTAATAAGTTGACTTCAGCAGCGACGAGGTCGATTAAACCTTGCCGCTGTCAGGTAATAGGAAACGTTGACGGATAATCATCATTAAATGCCCAAGTGAATAACTGCGCCGCCCGCGAACCTCAGCCAGACGTACAGCTTCAATAGTGTGCGGTTAGCATTGCAATCGCAATACTTCTGCTCGCACTGCTCCTGGAGGTAGCCCTCGAGCGTTCCAACGGCCTCCGGGTTGTATCGCTCAAGGCCGTTGATAATGCTGACAATGTAGTCAGGCCGCTCGGGCGGGTCTTCGCCGTTCATCTTGTCGGTTTCGGCACGAGGGGAAGAGTGCTGAAAGGGGGGTTGTCGAAAGACGATGCCCGCGATGGTGGGGCAGAAGAAAGATTTGATAGATTGTGTGAACTGGTTGTGGGCGTCTAATCAGGCTTAGCGTGGGAAATCGGGGCTGGTGAATTTTCCGGCCGGGGATTGAACGGTCACGTGGATTCGCGTTCCTGCTGGCGTCATAGAGGTCGCGAACCACCTTGACGTGTAAGCCAGCTGCAGCCGTACCTGTCGATTAAACAATCCATATTCTTCTACGATTAAGGTTTATGGACTATTCCTCAACAAGAATTTCTCTGCTTGGTAAATAGCCAGTTGAGCTTAGTGGTTCGTTAGAACCTCTTAATGAAATGCCAAGCCCATCCAAGAAGAGGAAACTTAACAAGGACAGCAAGCCCTCGCCAGTGCCTCTGAAAGGGCTGGAGTATTTCTTCTCAAAACAAAAGCAGAACGAGGAATCTGGTCCTGTGAGCACAGGTTCGGGCTCACGTGAAAGTGCGCAAGAACTCACGGACGAAGAACTCGCCAGGAAGCTTCAAGCAGAATGGGATCTGGAAGTTACGGAACAGACAACATCAGAAGTGACAGCAAAGACTGGAGAGGATTGTTCTGCACAGTATGGTACTAAAGAAGATTCCGAGGCCGTGGGCGAAACACCTTCGGTAAAGCCGGACATCCCTGCTCCAGCAACACCAGCTGAAGCAGCAGCCAAAGTAAACGGCAAAGCTGTTGGAGCGAAACAGTTCTTGAACCTTTCTTCTGCAGGATTTTCAGAAGACCTTGTTACGGCATCTATACCTTTCGACGAATCACCCCTTGTATTTGATCCGTCCAAGTACGTTGCTCATTTGCAAGAGCACTGGAGCTCTGACAGCGGGGACGCCTCGTATGCTCTTTTGATACGATGCTTCATCCTAGTCAATTCCACTACCAGTAGGATTAAGATTGTCGATACCTTGGTAAATTGTCTCAGGGTTCTAATTGAGGGAGATCCCTCGAGCCTGCTCTCCGCCGTAAGTGCAGTGTCCGGCCGCACAGCTTCATAGACTGATGATGGCAGGTATGGCTGGCTACAAACTCTATATCGCCGCCTTACATATCCCTGGAGCTGGGACTGGGCGGCTCGGCGATATCAAAGGCCCTTCGGCAAGTCTGTGGTTTGGATAACAAGTCTCTCAAGGCTATCTACGACAAGTATGGCGATGCAGGGGACGTAGCTTTTGAAGCGAAGAAGAAGCAAAGTTTCATGCTGAGGAAGCCAAAACCGTTGACCATCAAAGGAGTATACCAATCCTTGGTAAAGATCGCTACCGCACAAGGACAAGGCAGTGGAGAGGTGAAGCAAAGAATCGTCGACAAATTACTGCAAGATGCAAGAGGCGGCGAGGAGAGCCGATTCCTTGTCAGAACCTTGTGCCAACACGTCAGTCTCCTGTCTTGGTCTACACTGTCACAGCTAACAGAATATAGCTTCGCATTGGTGCCGTGAAAACCACCATGCTTATTGCGTTATCCAGAGCATTTCTTCTGTCGCGTCCCCCCGATGCAGACTTTCCCACCAAACCGGCGTCAGAACTCGCCGCGCTAAAGAAGGAAGAGCTCACCGAAGTATGGGCCAGGGGAGAGGAGATTGTCAAAGCCTGCTTTGCCAGACGTCCAAATTACAATGACCTTATACCAGTATTATTGGAGATTGGAATCTCCGAAGAGCTCTTGATTCGTTGCGGTTTGACGCTGCACATTCCTCTGCGACCCATGTTAGGGAGTATCACGCGCGACCTAGCCGAAATGCTCACCAAGCTGCAAGGACGCGATTTTACCTGCGAATGGAAGTACGATGGTCAGAGAGCACAGGTTCATTGCGACGAGAATGGGAAGGTGTCGATCTTCTCCAGGCACCTGGAATTGATGACGGACAAATACCCGGATTTGGTACACCTGGTGCCGAGAATACGGGGGGACGGCGTCAGCAGCTTCATCATGGAAGGGGAGGTGGTTGCCGTTGACCGTGAGACGGGCGAGTTGAAGAACTTCCAGACCTTGACAAACCGAGCGAGGAAGGATGTCACGATCGGTGCCATTACCATTGATGTTTGTCTGTTCTCTTTTGATCTAATGTTTCTCAATGGCCAGCCACTGCTGGATCGCTCGTTTCGCGAACGGCGGGAGCTCCTGCGTTCGCTCTTCCACGAAATCCCCCACCACTTCACCTGGGTTAAGAGTATTGACGCGACATCAGCGGACTCGGAGACTGTGTTGGAATTCTTCAAGTCTGCCACAGAGAATAAGTGTGAGGGCATCATGGTGAAGATCCTTGACAACCTCACTACTGTTCCCTACTTAGGCGAAGAACCCGATGATCCTCCTGAAGAGACAGCACCTTCAACGCCGACCAAGCCCAAAACGAAACAAAAGACCAAGAGCAAGGGCAGTGGCCCTGGAGAAGGCCAAGAGAAAAGGGGAAGATCTAGACGCAAGCCCCTACTGGCTACGTACGAGCCAGATAAAAGGTTAGATTCCTGGCTCAAAGTGAAGAAAGACTACAATTCGAGCTTCGATACCCTGGACATGGTACCTGTTGCTGGCTGGCACGGGCAAGGTCGTAAGGCGAAATGGTGGTCGCCGATGCTGCTTGCCGTCCGAAACGAGGAAAGTGGCGTTTTGGAGGTCGTATGCAAATGCATGTCTGGCTTCACGGATGCCTTTTATAAAGCGAACAGGGAATTCTACGATGATGGCGAGGAAAGCGGGGAGCCAAAAAACACTCGAACTCAACAGCCTAGCTTTGTCGAATACTCCGGGCCAAGGCCAGACGTGTGGTTCGAGCCGCAGGAGGTTTGGGAGATGGCGTTTGCGGATATCACTCTGAGCCCGACCTACACGGCCGCGATTGGTTTGGTCAGCGATGAACGCGGGCTAAGTCTGAGGTTCCCTAGATTTTTGAAGAAGAGAGAAGACAAGAGCTTAGAAGAAGCGAGCACCAGCGACTTCTTGGCTGGACTATGGCGGAAGCAGGAAGCAAAGGCAGCGTCGACAAAGGGCGGACAGACAGAGCCGGCAGATGAGGCCTTCGACGAGGACCAAGACGACTAAGCTCTAGATTAATAAAACTGATTTACATATTTGTACACTGTTTCGCTCGGGAAAGTGCTCATTTCCCAGCGTTGAGCTTTTGTGCAATCAAGCTGAAGACAGCAACCGAACCCATGAATAGCACGGCATTGTAGAACTGCGCGAATTTAGCAACAAAAACTCGGCACTTGCGATCTGATTCTCGTACAGCTTTCCTCGAAATCTGACGTTCCTCGTCCTCAGACCTGGCTTCGATGAAGAGCCGACGAAGATTTGGGAAGTTCGCCTAGAGATGGTAAGCGTCTCGCAGTTGCTGGAGTACGAGTGCCCTCACCATCTCCTCCCCTGGAGCTACTTATCGCACGGTCATCAATCTTCGCAGGATCTTGGAGAGTTGAGTTTGTGCCGTCCTTCTGAAGTTTTTTCTTTCAATTCTCGTGAACAGAGATGTGCTTGGCATGTGTGGTGGACAGAGGTGTTGATGCTTGAGCTATGGAGGAATGTGTTACTAAGCCACATCCAATTTTGGGGCAGCAGCCTCAGCCACACATTCCTGGGGCTGAAATTAGAGTTAGGGGGGCCGCTGCGTACAGTCGCTTGTCATCGAACTCTTGGCACCTTGACGAAGCCGCACCAGACGAAGCGTTGATCTGGCCACGAGCAGCCAGCAAAGCGAAGACTCGGCCGGCGACTCAAACAACGTGGAAGACACTCGCACCGGGCCGAGCTTGACTGCTCAGCACTGCCCGTATTCCATCTGAGCACGATTGATTCCCTCGTCCCTGACCTCGATCCGCCCCCGTGCCCCTCAGACATATCGCAACCCCACGACAATGGCGGTAAACCGCATCCGCGGCGCCTTCGCCGTGCCAAAGAAGGGCGAAACCTTTGAGCTGCGAGCTGGCCTGGTCTCTCAATATGCGTACGAGCGCAAGGAGTCGATCCAAAAGACCATCATGGCCATGACCTTGGGCAAGGATGTGTCTGCCTTGTTTCCCGACGTCTTGAAGAACATTGCAACCGGGGACCTTGACCAGAAGAAGCTGGTCTATCTATATCTCATGTTGGTCGCCTGGTTTTCTACACGAGCACCTTTGCTGCTGCAGAGGTGAGCTAACGTCGGCCCTGCAGGAATTACGCCAAATCACACCCCGACCTATGCATCCTTGCCGTCAATACATTTGTTCAAGATTCCGAGGATCCCAACCCTCTGATAAGAGCACTGGCCATTCGCACGATGGGCTGTATCAGGGTAGACAAAATGGTGGACTACATGGAAGAACCTTTACGGAAGACTTTACGAGATGAGTCGCCCTATGTGCGGAAAACAGCTGCCATCTGCGTGGCAAAACTATTCGATTTGAACCCGTCCATGTGCATTGAGAACGGCTTTCTAGAATCGCTACAGGAGCTGATCGGCGATCCCAATCCCATGGTGGTTGCGAACTCCGTGCAGGCTCTCTCTGAGATCAGCGAGACCGCACCCGAGACACGAGCCTTGGTTGTCACACCAGCTACCCTCAAGAAGTTGTTGATGGCTCTGAACGAGTGCACGGAATGGGGAAGAGTTACGATCCTAACAACCTTGGCCAACTATGTGGCGACTGATGTGAAAGAGTCGGAGCACATCTGTGAACGGGTTGCACCACAGTTCCAGCACGTCAACCCCAGCGTCGTCTTGGCCGCCGTCAAGGTTGTCTTCATTCATATGAGAACAGTCAACCCCCAAACTGTCAGCGCATATCTTAAGAAGATGGCTCCTCCCCTAGGTGCGTAGGTGTGAACTCTGGACCTGTACAGCTTCTAACTAAGTTTCAAAGTAACGCTGGTGGCCTCACAACCCGAAGTGCAATACGTGGCGCTCCGAAACATCGACCTGCTTCTCCAAGCCAAGCCTGATATTCTCAGCAAAGAGCTTCGTGTCTTTTTCTGCAAATACAACGACCCTCCCTACGTCAAACTCCAGAAGCTCGAGATCATGGTTAGGATAGCAAACGAAAAGAACTACGAGCAGCTGCTGGCAGAACTCAAGGAGTATGCTCTGGAAGTCGACATGGACTTTGTCAGGAGAGCAGTCAAGGCCATTGGTCAGGTCGCCATCAAAATTGAGAATGCGAGCGACAAGTGCGTCCAGGCACTTGAGGATCTCATCTCCACAAAGGTCAACTACGTGGTGCAAGAGGCTGTTGTCGTGACAAAAGATATTCTGCGCAAGTACCCCGGCTACGAGCGAGTCATTCCGACTCTGTGCAAGCATATCGACGACTTGGATGAGCCAACCGCTCGAGGCTCGCTGATTTGGATCGTGGGAGAATATGCTGAGAAGATCAACAACGCCGACCAAATCCTGGAGAGCTTCGTTGACGGGTTTATGGAGGAGTTTACACAAGTAAGTGTGCGACGTTCGTTTGTCTCAAGCGCGTGGCAACTGACATTGCGCAGACCCAACTACAAATCTTGACGGCTGTTGTCAAGCTGTTCCTGAAGAAGCCAGGCAATACACAAGGACTAGTACAAAAGGTATTGCAGGCAGCAACATCAGAGAACGACAACCCCGATATCCGGGATAGGGCCTACGTATACTGGCGTCTTTTATCGGGAGATTTGGATGTTGCCAAGGTGAGTGATGCCCTGATTGATCCTTGCAGCGCCTGAGGCTGATTTTGTAGAACATTATTCTTTCCCAAAAACCAACAATTGGCTCAACTACCATGTCTACTCTAAGTCCAACGCTCTTGGAACAACTTCTGTCCGAGCTCTCGACCCTTGCCTCGGTGTACCACAAACCTCCCGAGTCGTTCGTCGGCAAAGGACGGTATGGGGCGGACGAGATTCAGCGCGCCGCTATCCAGGAACAGCGCCAGGATGCCGCCGAGAACCCCATTGCTGCTTCCGTGGCTACCGCAAGGGCCAATGGTGCTAGTGGTGGAGGCTCACAGAACAACATCGAGAATCTCTTGGATATCGACTTCGACGGCGCCGCCCCAGCATCCCACGAGCAGAACAGCGCCTCGGCAACGCCTGATCGCGTGGCCAGTCCGTCCAGCGGCGCTGCCTCGGGTGGCATGGCCGACATGATGAGCATGTTTGACGCGCCGCCACCTGCAAGTAACACGGCGTCTAGCGCACCGATCGTGAGCAGCGGCATGAACGACTTGATGAATGGGTTTGAGAGCTTGAACTTCAGCCAGGGATCAAACCAGCAACCTCTACCCGCTGCAATGCAACTCCAGAACGCACAAGATGTACCTCAGGCACCACCGGCACCGAAAAAGGATAGCGACGATCTTTTGGGCTTGTTCTAAGGCAGTCGGCCGGTAGCTTTGATTGCCTTGGGGTTGCATAACTTTCTGCCAAGACGTGTCCTGCAGGTTCGTATTTTATTATCTTGGGGAAAGAGGATGCAATGTAAGCAGAAGCGTTTCAAAATAGAAGCCGTGCAGGTCCCGCACTTACGTGATTGCTTGTCATTTTACAATTTGACATGTATTGTATATTCGCAGGCGTCTCTACAGTGATATACCTGCCACCTGTGCGTACCCCGTGCATAGTGACAGTCGTGGATATATTTTCGTCATGCCCGTTCCCCAACTCCCCGGCCCATTATCCTTGATGTGCCTAGTCCACGTCCCTACTGTGTCGTGCCCTCCACGTGCCCCCCGACTGTGCCATCCAGCGGCGGTTGCGCGCTGGCATTGTCCCGTTCCCACTCCTCAGGCGTCTGGCACTTTGCCGTCCACGCGTGGATGGCGGCAATCTCGTCCTTGAGTGCGGCGTTGACGACGCGGTGGCGCTTGAGGGAGTTGAGACCCTGGAACTGCGGCGACACGATGACGCATGTGAAGGCCTGGCCGCAGCCGCCTGCTCGCATTTGTCAGGTGAGTGAGCCGGGTGACGGGGTATGCGCGCGGCGAGGGGGAGGGGCTGAACATACCGGACATGTCGGTGACTTGCACGTGGACGGCGTTGAGGCGCTCTGTGATGATGTCTCTGAGACTGGCGTCCGTGATTTGCGCCATGGCTTGGGTGGGTGTTCGTATGTCGAGGGTGGCTTGGTGGAGGATGTCGTAGAAAAGATGCGATCGATTAGATAAAATGACTGACATAACAGAGATGCAAACAACGTGGGGCAGGAGTAGCGATTTTAGGGGATAGGTGACGTACTAGTGGGGGTAATGCCAGTGCTTTGATCTCGGGTGAAAGCTCCCGTCTGCTGTAGAGCTTCCGTGTCCAAGAGATGCGCTAAAGGGCCTGCTGTTTTAATTATCGGTCCTTCGCAACTTAAGTATAGCCATTTGCGAGAAGCTGTGGGTTATAGCATGTTCGCAGCAGGTTTCTGACGCAAGGTTCCTTGCCCGGAATTTTCCATGGCCGCTATGCCTTTCCACAAGTTCTTGTTGATATTCCAATGGGTTTCAATAGCATTTGCAGACGGTTCTTTCCAGGGCGTATGTCAGTGATGCTTCCTTCTCTTACACGGCGTATGCATTTACATCAACATGGGAAAACGAAGGTGCTTGCTTGAAGCTCAGTGCTAACCTAGCTAGTAGCACTGTTGACGGCATGTGCCCTGCAGTAAACCAACCAATGGAACTGCAAGCAGCACCTTTCTGTTTCTCTCTGTTTTCTTTGCCTTTTCCTTTCTGGCCACAAGGTCCAGATAAATTTGATATTTGTACTGAGAGGGTGTTCCAATTAATTTTCATTTTATGTTGTGGTGTACACCTTCATTCCCAGTCGTCGTTGTTGGCTTATGCAATTAGACGGGTACCCGTTTCCCGCAGGTTTATCACGAGTCGTGCCACCAGGAACGTTGGGGTAGTTGCCTACTCCTTATGCATCAAGTTGATCACTCTCGTGGATAACCATGGCAAGCGGCCGTGGCTGATATCTCTATGGTTTACGGCTAGGGGAACAATCACAGGCTTCGATTGATGAGCGAATGACTTGTATTTCTTGTTACTAACCCCGCCCCTCGCCGGCGGTCTTCTGATCTCCCATGCCGAACGTCAGGGGCGCCGATCTAGACAGCATTATCCATGCGGATCTCGTCGTAGACCTCGGCGTTAGACAGCATTCTGCTTCTTGCGGGTCTCAAAAACCGCGAGAGCTTCCTCAGCAGCCTTGACACCGCTTAGGAACATCGCGCCAAAGGTTGGACCTACATGTGTCAGACAAACAAGGTCCCGTGGGAACATCTACCAACTTACCCATGCGGTTGGCTCCGTCAAGCTCGGAAAGCTCCATGCCTCCAATGATGAGACCAGGAATCACCTCACGCGTGTTCTTGACAATGGCGTCCTCGGCGCTGTTCATGTCCAGGCCTCGCATGCCGCCGAGCTTCTCGATGGCGCCCATGCTGACGAGGCGTTTTCCGCAGAAGGCTCCAAATGGTCCGTCGTGTCCCGTTGTCGATATAATCACAGGAGCCATAACGGTGTTGGGATCCATGCAGCTTTGGTTCCCATGGTTAAGTCTGAGGCAGAGCAGAGACGTCAGCAAGAGACGGCGAAAAGAGGCAACCGCTAGAACTTACGTGACCAGGGTCCAGTTGGTTACGACTCCTGCAATTCTGAGTCCCTCATCCGACTGGCGTGTGATGAGGTCCTCAACGCAAACAGCATTGAAGAGTTTGACGTTTGGAAACTGCAGAACCTTGGAAAGGATGGTGGAAGTGAAGAGAGCGGCGTGCTTGACGACGACAAAGTCGCCTTCGTCCTCGTACGGCACCCCAATCTCACGAAGGAAGACATCGCCAGGCTTGCGAACGACCTGTGCCGAGAACAGCTGTCCTCCTAGCCAACAGCCCCCTCCGGGGCTGACGCTGGCCTCGATGATTGCAATCTTGAGGTCGGGGCGCTGCTTGGCCAGGACATAGGCAGCGCTGAGGCCGCATGAACCGGCGCCTACAATGACAATGTCCGATTCGGCATAGCGGTCAAGGTCTTCAAAGTATCGTTGCGACATAGCACGAGACACCTGAGACTCCCTGATCTTGGCGAACTTGAAGTCGGACCATTTGCCCATCAGGTCCTCAACGGTGGTTTGCTGGGTGTTGACATTGTCACCCTTGGTCAAAGGTGCTTTGGTCACCAGCTCAGCAGAGCGCGGAGTGGGCGAGACAGTAGCTGAAGGAGCCATTATGGATGATGATCTGGGCTGGTGTTAGAGGTCTACAGGTAAGGAAGAACGGAAGAGCATGATTCTTTAGACGCTGGCATTATCCAGATCAAGTTCAGGCCGTATAATCTCAGCCATGCTCCCCCCATGCCACAACGTGCCTAAACACAAGCTTATGCTCCAGCATATGCTTGTGGAAAAAGCAGCCGCGGACAGGGAGAGCAGGCACCGGCTCATGCATTAGTTACATTACCTGCATGATACTGATCATTGATGGATAAGTGAGAACCACCGAAAGACTTCATGGCTGCGACGTATAGGCCGTACCCGGTATTGGATGACTGGACGGTCTACGAAGCGTTCTATTGTGTCAGCCCTGCACGACTCGGGATGGTTGGACGACCGCGAAC
Source organism: Stachybotrys chlorohalonatus IBT 40285 (assembly GCA_000732775.1). NCBI lineage: Eukaryota > Fungi > Ascomycota > Sordariomycetes > Hypocreales > Stachybotryaceae > Stachybotrys > Stachybotrys chlorohalonatus. Next base: position 51,762 of record KL660323.1, on the reverse strand, counting down.
CTTGAGTGTTTTGTGCAGTTTTGGTTGTGTGTCACGATTCCTGAGGATTGATTCTGAGGATGGAGGCAAGAGTAGTTGGATTCCAGAGAACACCAGCGTTAAACTTTATAGTCAAGTCCATGGTCAATCCTCCCCAACGCAAGAAGAGGGGTAAGCTGAGGGGTTAGCTGATCTCACGGGTCCATTGACTGTATCATTACGTAGGCCACGATAGAGGCCATTCCATTGATTCGTGGGAAGCCAGAATAAATGGAACAAGCATGCCGGCGCAAATGAACGATTCCCAACAAAACCTCGTTCCGGATAGCCTGGATGGACCACACGCAGTGGAAGGATTGAGTTGGAGAGAGCGGCAATGCGGTTGGCTACACGTGTTGCTTTCTCATATGACAGCTCTTGGTGGTGGTGGATTCCGTGAAGGTCTGGAACTCGTCTTTATCCGCGGGAATGTCACTGCCGAATCCCCCAGAGTCGCGGTCTTTTATGCGGCGACTGAGTGAGAGATTTGCAGGATGCTTGTTTGGGAGCAATTGGACGAATGGAGAGGCTTCTTTGTGATCAACGAAGGTTATTCCCGTAGGTAGTCCGTACATTGGAATCGTGAGATTGGTGGCAAACAGCCTATGGACCGGTCCTCCATGTGGATGGCCGGGGTAGATGTGATGGCTACAACGCTTATTATCATCGGAGAAGGCATCCTGCGACATCCCCATTGACAGCATCTCCACGGAATGCTTTGCTCATTGTAAATATATGCTCAGCCGGATTCCGTTTCACCGGCTTCAGCTAGGCCTTTACCACGAGGGCGCTAAGCACGTGCATCGATTTGGAGCAGTTGACTGTCCTTCCAGCTTGCCATAGGCCATGCCGATAAGCAGTGCTGCACACGATGAGTAACTCTATGAAGTAGCAGTGTTTGTTGTCTGTGAATGTTGAAGTTGCTTTTTTGTACTGGCGCCAATTGGCAATTGCCTGTTCCTGACGATGCCCCATAGCGGTCTAGTAGTACAGGGTTGCTTGGTGTTTCGAAGATGCGGCACTGGCAGGGCAGGGGGTGACAATTGCCCTGACAACGTGCTGCGCAGAACGAGGGGACCCTTGAAGGAGAGAGGGAGAGAGAAAGAGAGAGCCTCAGCGGCTGGCCAAGGCAGGCAGGCAGAGCGCGGTCTGCCTGGTTGGCCCCTTGTGCCTGCGTCGTCATGCATATTTGGCCAAATGGCGTAATGTCCTAGACCTTGAGGACGAAGCAATTCGCAGATGGGTTAGGGGAGTTGCGCGGTGCAGACACAATGTCTCATCTCAGGGCATCCAGATCGTAGGGCCTAGGACGGCTTGCAGCAACCGCCCAGGCCGGAGAAAGACACTGCGCAGGACTTCGAAGATGCCAGCCGCTCACTCACCGAGCCAAGGCAAAGACCGCGCGGTCACGGGCGTTACCTCTTCCGTGGCTCTGGCACAGCACAGCGCAGCACAGCATGTAAGACAAGACGGTCATTTTTTTCCCTTCCCGTGCCAGCTGGCACTTTCGTATTTGCTCGAGGTCCATCGACCCTTGCACTGGCCAAACCGGCTTCAGCGCATGAATCTTTGGGCGCCAGCTCATTTTAAGGGCTGCCAAGGCTGCTCACTCAACGCCCTAGCGCCCCCGCGACGAGCTACCAGCCCACGGGCCACTACGCTGTGCTTTGCCGGGCAGGGAAGGCGCAGGCCCCGCACCTTCCCCCATCGCCCGGCCAACCACAGCTGCTAGGTAAATAGAAGGTCCTACGGCCGGCCCAACCTCCTCCAATGTACTCTGCCAAAAAAACTGACGGTTGGTATAGTAGACTCACGCAGCCTTTGACCAGCCACCTGCTTAACTCTCAAATCAGCCATCATACATCCAGTTCTTCTGCATCCACCGGTCTGTTGAAGGGACATCTCTTCTCTTTTCTCTGGGTAAAGGATACCATCACATACCATTCTTCAGCGTTGCTCAGCTCACCTTGAGGTTTACTACTACTGATCTTGCAGCAAGCCTTCTTGCGACCGAGACAAAAGGAATACTGTTTCTCACCTTTCTAGAACGATCCCGTCCTTCTTCTTGATAGCCGGCGTCCTCCCTCGACATACCAAGATACCCTGCCGCATTCCATCCTCGCATTCCGTCGAGAGAAGGGCCAGCCAGCCAGTCATCCGTGCTCCTGACGAACAGCAACGACAAGCGACGACGGAGAGTCTCCCAAGGTCAACTGACAAATACCCGGTATAGGCAGGCAAAGAAGGACGAACAACAGAAAGAAACCCACCGACGATATCGCGACAGAGGGCCGCAGTAGCTGACTTGCATCTACCTACCGCCCCCTTTCCTTCGCGAGCTTTATATTCAACCAGCGTCACCGGCGTCCTGCGCTGCTGTGCGAAGCCGTCAGACACTACCGTCGCTCCAGCGGCGGGAGTGGTTTCGCCCTCCCCCTGAACTCTTATCCCCTACCCTGATTCTCTCTCGACTCCGCCAATACCGGCACTATGGGTACCGGTACGACAAGTTCGAGCTCGAGGCCGGGAATCATGCCTAGGTTTCACCTCGGCTGGCACAGTAAGTCCCTTCTCCACGTACCTCGCCCCCTGATTCCATCAACCCCACGAGGGCCGTGGAATGTAAACCTCACTACCACATGTGTGCTAACGTGGAACCAAGGGTTCATACCGTTCCTGGGCTATCATCATGTGTTGATGATTCTGATAGCAGTCGCAATCATATTACTCTGTAAGCCATTCATTCATTTCTCCATGTTTACACACGTCATTAACATACGACTTTAGCACTCCTACTAGCCGGATGCTCTTCATCATCACCCTTGATACCCGACATCTTCCTCCTATCACTCTATTACCAAGACTACGAGGCCATCCCGGACACGGCACAAGTAGACTACAATGTCCACGTGGCCATCGGTAACATTGCCGGCGACGCCCATCTTCAAGCCCGTGTCGGCTACTTCGGTATCTGCATCAATCCCGACGGTGGTTCATGGCTGTGCAGTAACAATGCTACCGCCTTGGCCAACGAAGTGTCTGTGGACCAAGATCCTCTGAATCTGATCTGGCTTGCCGCGCAGTTCAAGGATATGATTGTCTTTCCGTACTTGATGTAAGTCTAGCCCTCGTCGATGCGTCTGTGTAGGACAAGAACTAATGCGTCACCTGCAGCATCATCGCCATTATCTTTGCCTTCATCTGCCTTCTTCTCCTCGCTACTTTCCCTGGGTGGCACGAGGAGGAAGATTCGGACGGCTCTGATCGCGAAGTCAAGCCTTTTCCCTCTCGCGCCGTTTCGCAAGTTGCTTTGGCCATCATATTCATCGCCTCCATCTTCGTTCTCGTATCCGTGTTATGGCAGCATACAGCATCAGTCGCCGCATCTATCATCGCCCAAGACTTCGGCAACGGTTCCGTCCGGAGTGGCGTCGGTACCAGCGCCATGGTCCTGGGTTGGTTCTCCTTCAGTCTACTCATCATCGTCACGATTGGTCTGCTGGTCATGATACTGAGTATCAGCGTCTTGAGCGCCATGGTATGATCCAAGCCCAGTCGTCGATGGTGAGGAGGGCGAGCCATCGATGGCATCTTTTGTGTGTATACGCTGTTAGGCGATTTTGACAAGCGGCAAATACGGGATTGAGGGGGGGGCATTAGATGGCAACACGGTCAACGTGCATGAACAACGGAGTTTGGGGCGTCGCATGTCTTCACAAGAATGTCTTTTAATTTCAGCATCTCGATCATTGCCCACCACCGTTACGAGAACACGTCAACGCAACGCCAGTATGTCCCACTCACCGACTCCTCATTCCGATACCCTCCGTGTGGGCTCGGCCAATGCCTCCAGAACGGACGATGGGAAAGGCATCACATGAGGATGAAGCCGGTTTATTGGCTGAAGAACGCCGGTTGACGAAGTAACATGGTTCGCAAGAGAGAAGGATTCACTGATTGCTTGGTTCTTTTATGACGATATTTTGGGAATTACAGCAGCCCGGTGAGCATCGTCATCGTATCTGCCCGTTTTGAGCAAGGAAAAAGAATGTTTTGTATGCAAAACGACGACATCATGTACAAATATGAAGGACATCTCGACAAAGAGATAGGACGATGGCATATCGGATTTAGGTTATGCCTATGACGCTGGGTTTGGGAATGAAACGAATTTGATGCGACGGACCCCATTGTGGCCAATGCTTCCTCACGGCCGTCATGTGACTGGTTCAAGATTGTGCTGCCTCTAGAAACAAGATTGGAACGAAAGCTGAAGAGCAACATTTGGTTGTGGCACGCCGTGATAGTAATATAACTAGGTACCTAATATGCAAGCATTCATGCCGAACAAAACCATGTGCTCGAAAGAGAGACGTCCCTCGCCTCTCTTCTCATGGCTCTCAATAAACGCCACCTGTGATTCATTGATGATGATGATGATGATGCCCTTTCCCATGACCCAAATAAACATTAACCCCATTCCATTGCCCAATGATGTCAAGACGGCTTTCCGCCATGAACCCACGCCATCGTCACCCGTTTCACGTCGGACGTCTGAACGGGTGAGCCTCGGTATTCAGCACCCATTCGTCCAGGCTGATGATATGCGGCTCCGAGAACAAAAGATAGTAGTACTTGAGGGTCTCGGACAGCCAGAAGCTCTCCATCTCGTCGCTGAGCTCCGGCTCGTCATCGAGCACGTTGCGGATGGCACTGTTGGCCCACTCTGTCTTGGTAGCTTGCATCGTCGCCTCGAACATGGTCCAGCCCTTCTCCATCCATGCCGGGTCGCCGGTGATGCGGTACATGTACCACACGGACTCGATGGCTTCGGGTCTGTTCCTCGTGTTAGCAGGTGAATCTCACGCAGGCAAGCAAAGGAGAGCATGGAAGAGCATCATACCTGAGAATGTACTGGGCCGAGTCGATTGACAAAAAGCCTGGAGGGAGCTTCTCCCTGGCAAGCCTCTCGGATACAAACTCTTCGTGGCTGAGGGGCTTTTGCCTGCCTTCCTGGGTCCTCGTAGGTCGGTAAGATGGAACGTTAGGAGGTTCCTCTGCGCTACTCTCATCGTCCACTTCAGAACTGTCACCATCTTCCGATGCTGTAGTCTCTCCGCTCGCTTTTGTCTCCCCGTCTTTATGCTCCTGGTTCAGGCGCAACTTGTTTTTGAGTGAGTCCGGAAGCTCAGATTTGTCGTCTGCATCGTGGGTGCTTGACTCGCCCGCTGCCCTTTTGTTATTCTTCCTTGACTCAGTGATCGTCTTGATGGCATCATCGCGAGGTATCGAACTCAAGACTCCTCCCCGCGGCTCCTTCTTCCCACCAACGGCAGCTTCGGTTGACGCCACCTGATACGGAGCGTTGTGACGGGGCTCATCTGCCCCTTGACCGGCGAGGCCACCCGTCAAAACTTTCTCGGCCGCTTCCCAATCCTCGAGCTCCTTGGTCCTCCATTCCTTCGACGGGTCAAGGCTTTCGTACCACAGTGTCTCGTTGAACTCGCACTTTTCCAGAGTGGGACAGGCAATAACCTCGGATCCCTCGGGCATAATACCCGAGGGCGTCGCCCCGTACGCCCAAACACAGCCATCGGTAAGTTGCTTGGCAGTCTCGATGTCTTCGTCTCGGCCGAAGATTTTGCCGCCCAGAGCAAACATGCCACCAATGAAGCATGTCAGGTGGGTGACTTCAAACTTGGGCATGAGGTCCCGTTGAGGTTGGCCGTTGGTCGTGACCTTGGCGGGGAAAAGAACATCCCAGTCACCTTTCAGCATCGGACGGAACATCAGCCACTCGTTGATGGCGTCGATGGTATCTTCGTGTAGCTTCTGATACTTGGGTTCCAGCCCACCGAGGAGAAGCCATTCCTATATTCCGTTAGCGGGCAAGAATTTCATACCGGAACAAGTAACATGTTGACATACCTTGGGGAAGTACTCGTACGCAGAATCCTGCGCTCCTCCCATGTGATACGTTTCAAAGCCAAACCCACTACCCACAAGACCTTGAGGCACGCAGTCCCAACCCTCTGTCTGCCCATTCGCTGCGAAAGGAGGCTGAGGAACCGAGGGCGTTATGGGGTCCTCGATGGTGCCGACGACACCATCCGAGGCTGGCGAAATAGAACCAGAAGTTTCGTCTCGACGCTGAATTCTATCATCTGCACTAACGCCACTCCCAGAGCCTGCCTGCAGTTGAGGATCATTGGGACTGTAGCCCAAGGGGTTGGCGGGTAGTCCTTCGGCGTCTACCTGTGTCTGGGCTTCAGAGCTGATGGTGTCCCGCAGGGTTGTCGCTGTCCGATTGCATCCGGAGGCATCCAGATTCTCGGGGAACAGCCCCGGGATCGTGGTGCCGGCTTCTTGAAGCTCGACCAAAGCGTTTGTAATGCGGGCCACGGCATCATAGTACTTGTCCTCACCCGTAAGCTGAGCCAGGCGTGTGAATTCCATGGAGAGCGTGGCGAGCTCCGCAACGCCAACACGGCCTGCGCGACGGGGCTGAGAAGTTGCTTCAGGCTGCCAGTGGTAATACAGAACAGGCATCCGGTTGGGCGTGTCGAAGATGCCCATGAGCACTTCACCCAACTCCACAGCCTTTTCGAGCAGAACAGGATAGGCACCGCTCTTCCCTCCGCTTACATCGAATGCTGCCAGGAGTCCACCTAGGTATCGAATCGTTGTCTCGAATACCGGGATGCTCGACTTGATGGTATAGGTGAAATCGATGTTTGCAACGCCTTTGGCCGCATCGTCGAACTCGTCCTTCAAGCCTGCGATCCATAATGTGTCCATGGCATCGACCAGAGTGGCTGACCAACCGCAGAAGGGATCACGAAATTTGCCAGAAACCGGCGACAGTTCATCATGCATCCAGGCAAACTTGCGGTAGCCCGACCACGCTCTTGATATGGCATCCCTAACCATTCTCTGGCGCAGTACGCGCTTAGCTCTGGCATTGTCCGATTCGATAGGGAAGTCGTACTGGATCCGTGGTATCTTTTTCGGTTGTCCCGTAGGCAGCGAGATGACGGACTCAGTGGGTACAGGGAAATGCTCCTTGGGCTTCTTCCAATGGATCTTGGGTGCCATCGACTCATCGTCAACAGGGGTGTTGCCAGACGCATCATTTGGGGGGTTCTGCCACTGGAAAGGCTGGCCCCCAGTCTGGTGTTGTTCCGTATTGGAACCTGCTGCAAGATTGTCCGTCACCTGGTCCGATGTGCCCGAGCCCGTCTCGGTATCAGCCTCAACTTTGGAATCCGGTACTTGAACGGCACTGTTTGGGTCTGGCCGGGTAGAGGAGCCTTGGTTCGCCTCGGGTTCGTCCTCGCTTGAAGGGCCAGGGCCCGAGGGGTTCGTGGCACCATGCGCTCCGCCGCCCGCCGTAGGCTTCTTGTCTTCAACAAGAGGTTTCTCCTTTACAAGAGTATCATCGTCTTTCGTCGGCGGCGGAGGGTTCGACGGCGGTCTCTGGACAGCATGGGTGTGGTCTTGCGCACCTTTGTCTTCATCGGCAAAACGTACGGGCGCATACGACGGTGGTTCGTCCCACGAATTGAGTAGCACGCGGTACAGCATAAAGCATATGACTACGGCACAGATTATAAACAGCCTATATCTTCGTCTAGGCATGTCGGCTCGATCGCTCGCCGAAGCGAGGCTGCGCGGTCGTCCGGGAGATGGTGAGGATACACGAGGCCTCTACAGAGGAAGCATTGGTTGGACGTGGTCGACGTCTCGATGGTATTACGATCCCGAGGCTGCTGGTATAGGATCGCTTCCTTCGGTCGAGAATCAGGGGACGGAAAGGGCCGGCGTCGACGTCGTTGCTCCAGCACAAGGACAGAAGACTCTCAGTAATGTACGCCAGTCAGGAAGGAAGCAAGAAGAGAAGCAGCGAACCATGGGAGCGTCCATGGAAAACGGGAATGCCAGCAAAGCAGGGGACGACGGCACGAGACAAGCCAGAATCCCTTGGCGACGCAGGTCATGTCTTAGAGCATCTTGTCCCAGCGGTGCAGCGACGGTGGACCGGGGTAGCTCCTCTGGCACGATTGATCGCCCAAAGGGTCTAAAACTTCCGTTGCGGCCGTATCAGAGCTCAGGTATCTGCGTGCAGCGGAAGAGGGGTGCATCTACCCACATCCTGTTAGCGTCTTGGTGGAGTCGAGAGAGGGGCAGCCTGTGATGGCAGGGGAATGGCGTTGTGGGGCACAAAGGCCCAGGGATGGGGGAGCTCAGGGGACCAGCATGCCGGACAAACTCCAGTCTGGAACGTCTGCCAAGAAACACCAACCACCTTCGATTCACACCTGCATCCTCAGCTCCCCCCCCCCCCCGAAACGGGGAGGCTTCATCCTTAACGAAGCGGTAGTCACCATTAGCACGCATCCTATGGCAAGGATCGTGGCTCGACAGTTACTGCAAACGGTCTGGTCTGGCCTTGCCTCGACGTCTGTTGGTGTGCAGGATGGGATGCCCGTCCGTCACTTGCTTCTTCCTCTCAAAGCTACATAACCATCCAGATATAGAGCAGCAGCAGTTGACGACGACGTCAAGCCCTCCAGGCACTTTGACAGCGGCGGTCTTACTACACTAGATGTCCCTGCTTGCTCAGTCACCTGCAATGCGACTCTGGTTTGTTCTCCGGCTCCGAGGCTACCATGCGCCCAGGACGCGGGGACAGGCCATCGGCTAGTCAGGAACGGAGCAGCGACTCCGACTATCAAAGTTGGGCGATGCGGCAAGATGCCAAGTGAGGATTATTGTCAGATACACGGACTCGATAGTGTTGTTTTCGTCCTGCGCCCAGGTCACATATTCCTCTTCTTTTTTTTTTTTTCATCACCTCTGCTGGCTTGCCCAGCGATGTGTAGAAGATGGTTCAACCACAGCCGACCTCTACGTCAGCGCGCCCCGCTATTCCGAAAAACTGTTGCGTACCTAATGGCATGGACAATGCCGTCGGCGTCGATGCCCTTGTACTCGAAGAAGGGCCGTTGTCGTCCTGGTTGATTCCGGCGTTCGATGTAGGGGTTGGGGAAGTGAGGATAGTGACACGTAAAGCGAGGGGTGTCCTGTGCTTATACCTCAATCCATGCCGCACGCCACAAAACCGCCGGTTGGAAGCCTTTACAAGGGTGGCGGAAGTGGTCGAAAGGGGTTGTTGGGGAGTACGCCCATGACAAGAGTATCCCCCGCTGGTCTATGAGCAGGTATTTTCACCGTTTCCGTTGTGGTTGATCCTCAACACAAATCTTATAGTTGAGGGTAAACCCATAGTCCATAACTGGAGTCCATGACTGGAATCCATGAATACTGATTACACGTTTGGGTTGCTTGACGTCCACGCATCCATGTATTTCGATACTGGAACAAGCAGAATCATCCGGTAAACCCAAACCACGAGCGCCGCACGAAAGCACCCAAGTCATCCGTCGTGATATCTGCCGTCAAACTGGACAATACAGCATGAAACTTTCTTGCATGAACCTTGTATCATTCATGTACAAAACCCACAGCTCTTTCATGTACAACCAGCTAACCGAAGAGCTCTCTCAATCCCAACAAATAAAAGCCGATGGTCGCTAATTCATAAAAACCGTGCATACATGGTCGTGCAACATGCCAGACTCCTCGCTTCCCAGCCACAAGCAGACAAAGCGATATCAAGCGCAAGGAATAATAGTAGACTTCAAACTCCAGCCTCCGACGCAAGTGCCGCCCTACTCGTACTTGAACGTCCCCTTGATCTTTTTGTACAGTTCCGTCTCGTGGAAGTGGTAGCCCTGGTCAAGCTCGCAAAACGGGTGCTGGGATAGGAGCACGTCGGCCGTCGGTCGTTCCGTAGGGTTTCTGCATAATCCGAGTTAGCATCGTTCAAGCAAGTAAATCGGGGTGGGATGCTGCACTCACACTTGGAAGCAATCCATCATAAAGGCCACCGCCAGCGGCCCCAGTGTACCCTCAATATCCTCGGGAATTGGGGGGATCTCGCCATTCGCAATCTTGTAGATTGCACCAACAGCTTCGTCCTTGGCCCATGGCCGCTTGCCAGCAAACATCTCCAGCACCACGCACCCCAGACTCCAGATATCGACCTTTGCACTGTAGCCTTCGCCCTGCGAGCGAATGACCTCGGGCGCCATCCAGAATACCGAGCCCTGCATCGAGTTGGTCTTGTCGTTGCCGTAGATGTTGTCCGTCTTCTTCGAAATACCAAAGTCGCTGATCTTGCACGTTCCATCCACATCCAGTAAGATGTTGTCGGCCTTCAGGTCACGGTGCAAGATCCCCTCCCGGTGCAGGTAGGCCAACCCGGATAAAGTCTGTCGCGTAAGAGACGCCACCACTGACTCCTCGAACTTGCCGTGCTTTCGGAGACATGATCCAATACTGCCACCAGAGATATACTCAAGGAAGATGCTGATGCTTGTTTCTTTGCGTTCGCAGCCGAGGTACTGCACAATGTTGACATGGTCGAGATGCTGCATGGTGTCGATTTCCTGATCCAGAGCCGCCACCAATTCCCGCATCTTGTTCTTGTCTCCTCCCGCGGCCTTGGGGTTGACTTCCACCTCCTTGACTGCCAAGAACTCACCTGTTGTCGCATTCATACCCAGATAGACACGCCCGTACGTACCCTTGCCGATCAGCTGACCCTTGAACCACCTGAACGTCGTCTGTCGCTTGGGCAGTGTGTCCTGCGGAATGTCTGGTAGGATCACGCTGCCGCGCTGGTCCGGCCTAATCTGCACGATGTTGGCGTTGAACATCTTGGTGCTCTTACGGCGCTGGATATTCGTCGCCGTCTTGCTGCCCATCGGCGCCGATGTGATGGTGTAACGCTTGTTGGCCACTTCACGGATCGACTTCATGCGACCAAGACCACTGGCTCGTCTGCCGCCATCCCTTCCAGATTTGTACACGGAGGCAGGTCGCTCCAATGCCTTGAGCGTGGACTCGTCTGATCCGAGCGTGTCCCCGTCGCTGTTGTAGAATGATCCTTGTCGAGAAGGTGGGATTGCCGGAAGGGGAGGCATGGGTGGGAGAGGGGGTACGGGCGGTACATCCCTCAGCTCATCGACCCGCGATGCCGGAGAACGCATGGTCGGGTTAGATGGTCCTGCTTGGGCTGCCTTCTCCTCATTCTCGGGTATCGGTGATGGCATGACATCCTCCTCGCCGCCTTCCTCCAGCACTGGCTGATCCAAATCCAGGTTGGGGAAGAAGTCGTCAAGATTGTTGAGCAGAGCATCTGTAGGGGGACGGTTGGCCCACACATCCTTTTCGATAAACGACTTGCGGCGGTTGAGCTTGGCATCTCTTTCGTCGTCGTCCCACCCATCTGATCTAGGCGTGTTCGGTGTTCTACGAAGGTCGCTTCCGCCTCTTGCGCTGGAGGGCTCGTCGCTGTCAGCGGTTGCAGGCAGTAGTGCCTTGGGGGATGCGAAGGACACCCTGACGCTCTTGCGCGGATTTGTATTGACCGTCAAGCTAGGCTTCTTGCTGTGACGCGCCATACTGTTGCGGGTGCTTTCACCGCCTTTGCCTCTTCCCGCCAGTGGAATAGCAAACAGTCCGTCGTCCGAATCATCGTCGCTGTCGTCGGACTGCGGTACTGCTGCCGGCATTGACAGCGTAAATTGCACGTCTGTATCCTCAAAATCCAAGTCCGGGCCATGCGACTTCCTCTTGTTTGCAGTGTCCTTAGCCTTTGCTTGGGAGGCAGCGTCCGGTCCTACTCCTCGTTAGCATAGATACTTCAAAGTTATCGTGTCCCCTCTCAAGCAATCCAAGTTTTCACCCAAGAATCGTGCAAACGGCGCGTGGCTGATCTTCTCCGCCTGCTCCCGGTGCTGAATGACAACAGAATCGCGTGAATTGAAATGCTGGGCTTACCTGACGGGGGGTTGTTGGGGCCATTACGGGGTCCGTTGGCGGTTGACTGTCCTACAGCTCCCAGATTCCGGCCCATGCCTACCAAGGCAGCGCCGATGCCGTACTGTTCAGAACTCCTATTACTCTTGACCCTCTCTGGCGACATGCCGTGTTCCGGACTAGACATGGAAGGATGTCTGGGGGTAGGAAAGCCATCCATGCTGCTCCCAGATGACGGTCGCATTCCCGGTTTCTTAAGCGAGTTTGCTTTCAGCAGAGTGGCAGATGGATCACTGGGTGGTGCTGGTGGCTTCCTTTGCGGGAAAAGCTGGTCGTGCTTCTTGTCTTCAAAAGGTGAAGCTCGAGGCTGGTCGAAGTCGACGTTCCTACGCCCCATGATGCCGAAGACCGGCAAGTCAGGAGCCGTCGGGCTATCCTTCCTGTTCGCCTGTCTCCGCTTCTCCAAGTATTCGCGTTGCTTCCTTTCCATCTCGGCCCGGTAATCACTGGCGTCCTTTGCCAGGGCTTCGCTGTCCAATGGCTCGCCAGTGGCCGGGTTAATGTGCTTTGAGGAGGGCGGCGACGAGCTCGAGCGTTGTCTACCGTCCCCGCCTGCTATGGCATTCGGAGACAAGCTCGTAAGTGTCGAGTTTTGTCGTGCTGCTGAGCCACGGGGTGTTACGAAGAATTTGAGCGTCCCGATCGAATCGGCCTTGAGGCGTTTAGTTGTGAGAAGCTTCATGTCATCGAGCGGTTCGATATGGTGGAAAATGCCAAGCTCGGTCAAAAAGATGTGGCAGTTGTCATTGCTATTCAGACCGAGGTTCATGGCAATAAGCTTCCGGATCTCCGTTGCCGTCTCTGCTTCCGTTATGTCGCACATTCGGAAGTTCCAATAATCCATCGTGGCAAGAACATAAATTCTTGTCGAGTTGCTGCTCTTGTTTCTCGTGTTCGTAGAACTGCCGTAGTTTTGCTGGGCACCGGGACTTGGCCACGTTCGTTCTACTTGCGAATCACTGTTACTTGTCTGGGCAGACGACGTCGTAGGCTTTGAAGCAATTCCAGGGGAAGGTGGAAATTCACCCTCTTCTGGAGACGGAAGGCCATCTTCCTTTTGCCTCTTCTTTCTTGTGAGAAAACTGAGAAAGCTCTTGCCGTCTTTCGCAGAGCCTGGCGGTTCTGTTCCGGCTGACCTATCACTTGATTCTAGAGGTGAGTGATGCGATCGTCCTTCAGACGGCCGGGCGGTCGACGCCATAATCTCCCCAAGACTTAGACCCCTGTTTAACATGTCGGCGCCGGGGGGGACGCCAGACCCGTAGATGGCAGCACTTGACGACACGGAATCAGTGCTATTACGCGAGTGGTGGCCGAATCTCGTGGAGCTAGGAGAAGCAGACAGCGTAGGGGCCGCAAACGTTGACGAGGTAGCCGTTGGAGGGGCGGGACTACCCCTATAACTGTCGGCACGCTGTGCGGCGCCACGGAGTGACACAGCGTCGCCCGATTCGCTAACGTTTGGACTATGTCGTCGAGTGCCGTCGTTGTCGTGATTCAGCAGTGATCGATGGTCGGAGTTGATACTACTGCTGTTGAGTGGCGGTAAAGTGTTGCCACGGGAATGAGAGCCTCGTTTGCTTAAAAACCCCAACCCGGGGCCCTGGAGAGTCTAGGAATGCGCACGTTAGCAAGGGATACGGGCGGTCGCACAAGAATCTAAGACTCACGCTTGGCGAATCCGCAGGGTCGGTTCCAGCGCTCGGCAAGCTCGTGCCTTGTCCCGACATGGAATCTTGCCGCCCGTGTGAGGCTAGAGACCTGGATGGCTCTCCGGTCTTGCCGCTGAGGATAGCCCGGACCAGGCGACGCATGCGCTTTCCTTCCTCCCTCTCTCTTGGTTGATCCCAACCGGTGCCACTGTTGGTGCACTCAAGCGCCAGGTGAGGATAGACCTGCTTGTACATCCAGCCCAGGTTGCCGCGACCGACGTGGCCGTTGCCGAGTTCGAGGAATTGCGCGCCGTAGATGTTGAGAGCTTTGAAAGTCTCTTGCCAGTCCTTGGAAAACTGGTTCTTGGCCAGCCATATTAGAACGGTATCGAGGGGCCATTGTGCAATTATGTCGGCAGGGATATTGTTTGCCGTCGATCCTTTGTTGGATGAATTTGACGGCGCTCGAGTTTGCGATGACGAAGAGTACAATCGATCCCTCGAGTTCGGGTCGTCCATTGGGGTTGTGCTATTCATATCCGAGCTCCCATTGGGAGTGACTGCGATCCAGGACGTTTGGGGACTCTTGGTGTCCTCCATGGCAAAGCCTCCAAAGCCCGGGATGCCTACGCCTTCGCCGTACGAGTCGCCATTGGGGATGTAGGTGGCGCTGACGCCGTTGTCGCTGGGTGGAGGAGGCGGCTGGAGGGCGACTGTCTGGCCGGCGGCCATCTGCGCGAGGACCCGGGGGTTATAAGTATACGTCTGCTGGGTCGGCGCCATGTTGAAGCCGGCCTGGGAGCTGTAGCCGCGATTGAAGTTGCTGTGCCACGGCTGCTGCTGGCCTGCCATGTTGGGAGGCGGTTGCGCCGGCGGCGGCGGCAGCATGACGCCAGGCGCGGGACCCGGTGCGGGAGGGAGCCTCGGGGGCGGCGGCGGGAGATTCGGCAGGCTTAGAAGGCTGTTGACCTGTGAAGGCCCCATGGACAGAGCCATTGGCGGGGACATAGGCGGCGGCGGCGGAGGCACGTGGAATGGCCTCGTCGGGTCCGAGCCCGACATGTGTCGTTGACCGCCCTGATACATGGTCGCAACAGGCGGTGCGGGAGGACGTCCGCGCGGAGGAAGGGGTCGATGGGCAGAGCGAGGCTACAGCGGAGGAGGAGGTCGTCGAATACGATGGAGGAGTCGGGTGGATTATTACACAGCTTCGGATGACGATGAAGCGTTTGCGAAAATCAGACAAACAGGCAGCGCAGTCGAAGACAAGCAAATTGCAACGACGGACAGGCTGGGAAATCAGATGTCGAGGATGGATTGGACGCCAGGGTCGCAAGAAGTCGGCAATGCAAAGCGGGCTATGCCATGAATGGCTGTGGATCGTTTCCTCGTCCCGGCGGGGGGGGCACACGCGGCGATCCACGTTGGTTAGGCTTCCCGCGACGGCGACAGGTCCAACGGTTCAGTCGTTGAAGGACGGGTTGAGCCGACACTGCAAAACAGGCAATTATTAGTTGGCTGTCGAGGTGGGATGGGCTGGGCTGGGCTGGGCTGGGCCGCCTGGGCTGGTGTTTCCTGCTTTTCCCAGATCAAAGGAACAGAAACCCAGCCACAAGGCAGAGCATCAGTGGGTCGCTAGGCCCCGTCTCTACTGTCCGAAGCAACCTGGGAACCTACAGTATTCGTACTACAGCACCCAAGAGGAGCCCAGCGGCATGGGGGGATTTGTTCTAGGTACGCCGCATCCCGCCCACCCCTCCAGGTAAGACGGTGCGCGTTTCCCATGCCGGATTGGCTGTCGCAGGCAGGGTCCCATGGCCGGACAAAGAGGGGCGGGGATGCATCAGCTCCTCACGGGACGGGGGTTCCTGTGCGAAGGGATCCAAGTCGATGCAGCTAAACAGCGCCAGGCGCTTAAACCTGCAGCAGCGCATCTTTTCTCTCCCACACACACAGGTTCCGGTCGGCCTCTGCTATTTCAGGTGGGGTTTCCGTTGGTTCTTTCGGCTTTGCTTCTGTCGTTGCTGAGGCATCCTGTTGGTTATTTCTACCTCTCTCTCTCAACGCGAGCAGGAGCATCAGTAAGGACAAGAAGAAGAAGAAGAAGCATCGCCTGCGTCCCATACATGCACTGCAAATTAGAAATCGTCTGCCGTAGCAACGACGGGACGACAAGAGAGCCTTTCCGTCTCATCCCATTCCATGCATGGGAATTCCATGAGGATTTGCCTTGCCGCCCACGTGATGCCCAATCGGCGTCCAATATGACGGGAAGACCCCGATTGACGAATGGCCGATGGCGTGCTGATGCAGGTGTCAATCCTTCTCAACTCATTTGTACGGGGGGGTCGTGCTGACATGCGTCTCCTGCCTGTCCTTCTTGGGCTGGTCCGGCACCAACACCAACATGTTTCAAAGCGCCTAGATGCTTGGTGCCGCTTGGTTACTTGCACTGTTACACAATCCGAGGCAGAGCGCCCTGTCTGGCGTTTCCGAGGATCTGTTTTCGTGCCACGCTTGACAGGGAGATGGCTGTCATTGTTCAGGCTTTGCGTGACACAGCGTCGAGTACTCCGTTATCGTGTCGCACCGCCATGGAATCAACATGGTGACCTCGGCCCTGAGGCTCAGGGCATTTCTCGAATGGATTGAAGTGCAGGATCGGACAAAACACATAAAAATATAACGCCCAACCCCAGTAACGCAATGCCCAAGAAGCGGGTGACCTCCCATCGACTGGATAAGTTCGTGACTATCCCAAAAGAACGTGGCTAAATCATACACCTCGCATCCGCTGAAATCCACCGTCTTCCCATTCAATACATGCTCAGCACCTCACATGACGCCGCAGTTACCAAAGTTGAACCCATAACCTTGCTGGCATTGCTCCAAATATCCGGCATCCTCCGCAGAGCCTTCTGGGACGTTGTGTTTCCTGACAACTCCACTGACTGTCAAGGTTTGTTCACCTTCAGGGTGCCACCACCTGAGCTTCTGCAAAAGGGTTCCGTCTTCCTCATCCGAGCTGATTTCCCACTTTCCCGATGAGACCACCACCTCGCACTGGTCCTTCGGGAAGTGGAACTCGGGAAGGAACACCACCGTTGGCGTTTCATCTCCAGCAGGTTTCGGGGCCTTGAGCTTGAGGCTGTACGTACATCGCCGAAGATCGAAGCCAGAGGACAGAATGTTCCCCGCCACCACCGTGGGCGTGGGACGAATAAAGGCCTCGGCCGCGCGGTAACCCGGCGCGTTGGTCAGAGCCGGGTCTTTGAGCGACCGGGCGGAGCTAATGGACGGGTTTGTGAGAGTCCGCTGGATATTGTAAGGCGTTACAGCCGCGTCGTCTGTTGCACCCGACACCTTGAGATTGGATGGCGACGGCTCCAGTGGAGGCAGAGGTGAGACCGGAGGTACCTTGTCGTCCAGCGAGAAAATGGACAGATCTTCACCGTTCCATTGATCACCCCGTTGATGGTCGTTGGTGGGGACGTACACCCAGAGACAATGCGCCTCGATCTGAGATCCCTCGACGGCAAAGTAGTTCGCGTCCAATGCCGCAGACTGGCTTGAGTAGTCTCCCGACTTGTAAGCCTTCTTCTCATCCATGTCATACGGGATGCCGAATTCCGTCAGCATGCAGGGATGGTTGCCGGTACGATCCAATCCCTCCTGACGAAGCGTCGCCAGCTGATCTCGAAGGCAATTGCGAATTGCTGTTTCGCCCACTCGAATGGCGAAGGCCGGATGCAGATACTTTCCGCGAAGCACTCCAACGACATCCACATTCCAGGTACTATTCCAATGTTTCGTCATCAGGGTGATTCCATCGTAGTAGTGCGGCGTAAAAACCAGCTTTGGATCGTCATCTTGAGTGCCCTTGATCTGGGGAGGCAACTCCAAAGTTGGAAACTGCATCAGCATGATGCAGTCTTTATGATGCCTCCGGCAAGCTGCGGTATATCTCCGCCAGAAGTCCATAAAGTACGTGTTTGTAAAGGTAGGGTAGTCAATCTTCTGGCCCGTGTGCGGGTTCTTCGCAAAGTAATCCTTTCGCAGAATTGTATCTGTTGCTGGGTCCCAGACACCGTGCTGAGCCCAGATGCATTCTCCCAGCTTCCAGCCAGGATCACGCGTCCAGCCGTACTTGGAGTCGTCGTAGTCTGCGGGTAGCCAGGCAATCTCGCCATGGGGGTCAACGAGCGTGGTACCGGTCTTGTAGGGGCCCAGGCCACCCATCTCCCAAACATCCACCTCACATGCTCTCCCCATGCCGGTCAAAAAGGTCTGCCACATCGTTGGGCAGGTCCCCTTCTTCAGCGGATGCTCCTTGGGTATCACCGTAAGGTCGGCGTAGCCTGTTAGGCCCTTGTTCGGCTCGTTCATGCTTTCCCAACCCATTACGACTTCATCCAACAAGTCACCAGCCTCATGGATTCGTTTGGCAAGATGCTCGCATGCAGCGACAAAGTGGCCCTGGAGGTATTCTGAAATGTTCACGCCATCAATGATACACTTGGGCGCAAAGTCCCGTCCTGCCCAGAAGAAAACGAAGATGGTAGCCGCAGCTAGCCTGTAGTAGTTGGTCGACCAGATCATTTTGGGGAAACTTTCAGGGTCTGGGTATGTGTTCTGTACGATAGCAGCCTGCGTCGCAGCAAAGCTTAGAGGGTTGAAGCCGCACGCGTACAGAGTCCACATGGGCGCACCAGAGCCACCGGTGAAGCGCGACCACACGTCTTGGTGGGGGTCCATGAAGACATAAAATCCGTAGCTCTTGGCTATCCTCAGAATTTCGATGGTGTGTTGGATAAATTCCTCGTCGTATTTACCAGGGCCGGCAGCTTCGATGGCCTCCCAGGTGAAGACGTAGCGGATCGTGTTGAAGCCATATCTCCTGATGCGAGCGAAGTGGGTTGCAGCATCTTGCTTGGAAAAAGGCCGCTCGTGGAAGGTTACATTATCGCCGTCGAAGAAGCCATCGGCAATGTGCGACGGCTGGTCGGGTTCGCTCGGAAGCTTTGCATCGCCGGCGACGTTGATGCCTCTAAGGACAACTTGTCGGCCATCACTGTCGCGGAACTGGCCGTCCTCGATCGTCAGGCGGAAGGAAGCCATGTCGACTGACTATGGCTGTATAAAGGCCGGACAATCAATAATATTCGAAGATGGCGTATTCGACTAGGAAGCAAGTGTTAGATTAGAGGTTCGCTTCCGTTCCAAGGCAGGCCGCCAAGGCGGTCGAAACAGGTTCACGTGGAAAGCTGGAGCACTCACCTCGCTTATTATGGGGGAGGTTGAGTTCTCTAAATGTTCAGTCTACATCGCCGAAGCAAGAGGGAGCGTTGATGGACGGAGGTCGAGGGCGGCGGGGCAAAAAGGATGATGTTGAGTTGATCATGCGGCAACGTACTAAAGGTAGACCCCAGCCAGAGTGGCGTAATGGCCGTTGACGCATTTACGCACGAGGAGCGCTAACACCATCGCCTGTGAAATAGGCATTACTTGCTACGATAACAAGACACCATTGCCATGGCATACTATACCATGGTCAGCGAGATAAAGAGGTTCAAGCCGGCTCCTGGGTTTCGAAGCACTGTTTTTGGACTATTATCTCTGACAGCCACATGAGGTACTTACGCGGTGAGTCGTGCATCCATGGAGGGTATGGGGGAGGCGATGTCTTGTGGCAGACACAGCCATTGATCACTTCGACCTACAGCAACATGAACGACATGATCGCTCATTAGGTACTTTATCTACCTATTTATGATACTTATAGTCACTACCATCAGGGGATGATCAGGACTACGTACCCGGGGAGCGCCTGAAATGCAGTGTAACTGCGTAGGCTAGTTCTATTGATTTCTTCTAATACTTCCACGGAAAAACGCATGGTATCCACATCATCATGAAGGCAGTAAATCAGTTCATGTGAGTCTCAAGAAGTCATTCTCGCGTCTCGGGTGTCGTAGTTCATCACCAAATATTTCGAGTGTTGAAATGTGCAGAAGAATAGGCGATGCTGTAGGGTAGCGGGGAAATGTCGGGTACTATTGCCACGGACAGGTACTACAGGTTAGTACGTGCAGCGCCTGGGGCTTTGCACTGGACGATTTCAATGACATAACGGCAAGAACATATCGTGCCTTCAGGTTACTACCCCAGCGTTGGCCAACAGTGGTATTCCATACTCTTTGTTGCAGTTGGCATCACAAAGCACAGCACATTGGCCTCTCTGGTATAAAAATTCATGTCGATCAAATCTCAGTACCGGTCCTACCAGCGTTGACAGTGTTCGCCTTGCTTTCACGGGAATTTTGTATGCATAGGCGGGGGAGGGACATTGAGACCAGAGCGGCATGTCGGGTTCAAAGGCAGCCTTGACGGCCATCAACGACGCCATCAAGCGAGACAAGATTGATGATGCCATCGAGAGGGCCCAGGAGTATCTGAAGAGGGACCCCAAGAATTATCAAGCGTGTGTACAGCACCTCAAACAGTCGGTTCACAGCTTGCTAACACACATCCTAGTCACATCTTCTTGGCCTTCGCATTCGACAAGAAGAATCAACTTGAGGATGCTGAAGCTGTATATCTCACGGCAACAAAAATCAGGCCTCAAGATGGCCAAGCCTGGAAAGGACTCATCAAGCTCTACGAGAAGCAAGGCGCGAACAAGCTCAACGGCTACCAGCATGCCGTCGTCAACCTGGCCCAGATCTTCCACGACGCCGAGGATCTTTACCGGTCCCAAGAAACCGTAGACAAGTTTGTCGACTTTGCGCGCGTTCAAGGCGATGTCTTGCAGTATGCAGACGCTCTGTGGATCCGACTACCCGAAAGTCCCCTCTATTCCATTCTCGAAGGACGTTTTCCACATCCCGCCAAAACCTACGAGGCAATCGCTCATATCCTCGAAACTTACGAGAAGAAGCGCATCAACACTCTTGTTGGAGAACGCCGAACAAGACTCGGTGCCAAGCTTAGCGAGGTCACCCTTGAGGTGAAACGCGAAGTCTACAGCCAGAGCAAACTGGAGTATATCTTCCGACAGCTGATCAACTGGACCAGCGACGATGATCTACGGCGGACATATGAAGAGAAGCTTCTTTACTATTGCTATGAGCGTCTCCTAGCCGCTCCCCAAGGAGACACCAAGACCTCAGAGCAACAGAAAGTGTTTGGGCTGGCCAGTGACATGGTCCTTATCAACCACCCTTATAAGCTCGCCTGGGATATTGCCATCGACTGGCAGGATAAAAAGGAGATAAGCGAGTGGGATGTTGAGGTTTTGCGGAAGTACTGCGGTCATTTTCCTGACAGTGATCTATACAAGATCATCACCGCCTACCTGACCAGCGTCATCTCACCGTTCCCGCCCCCAGAGAAGCCCGAGGCCCCCGCTCTGGTATCGGATGGCTCGGACATCAGCGACGACGATGAGGATGGAGGTGTTCCAACTTCCGTGATACCACTCACCGACGATGACCGCCTCGTGATGATGACAGAAGGCATCACCACGGCCGACTCGACGTTGGCATGGAGGCTTACAGGTGAATTCTTTCTCCATCTGGGCGACTACGAAACTACGGTCGAGTACATGCGAAAGGCCTTGGTGCATATTGCCAATGAACAAAAGAAGACTGGTCTAGGCTTTGAAAATACTCTGGACGCGTACCGGCTAGGCCTTGCTACAGGGCTGGTGTACTATCAGTCGCCTAGACACCACCAGGAGGCAAAAGACCTATTTGATAAAGTCCTAGAGCACGATCCGACATCTTCGCCCGCATTGATAGGAGTAGGGCTCATCTTCGAGGAGGAGGAGGAATATAGTGAGGCCATCGATTTCCTAGACCGAGCACTGAAACGAGATCCCTCCAACATCAAAGTTAGGTCGGAAGCGGCATGGGTCAAGGCACTGAAGGGGGACTGGGAGCCTGCGAGAGACGAACTCTACGCTTGCCTGCAAGCACTGGAAGCCAACCGCTCCTCGCCCAAAGACCTCCTCGCAGAGACGAAGTATCGCCTCGGTACATGTTTATGGAATATCGACACGAGCAAGCAAGCGAGGAAGCAACGCAAGGGCGAATCGGCATATGCCTACTGGCTTAGTGCCCTGACAAGCAAATCTACCCATGCTCCATCGTGTACGAGTCTCGGTGTCTATTACGCCGATTATGCAAAAGATAAAAAGAGGTCACGACACTGCTTCGAAGCGGCTTTGGAGCGTTCTCCAGCAGAAGTGGTGGCTGCAGAGAGACTGGCACGATCTTTCGCAGACGATGGAGACTGGGATCGGGTAGAGCTTGTTGCTCAACGAGTTGTGGACTCTGGAAAGGTGAAGCCACCTCCAGGGTCCAAGCGCAAGGGCATCAGCTGGCCGTTTGCAGCCCTTGGAGTCGCCGAGCTGAACAAACAAGACTACCATAAAGCGATCGTGTCTTTCCAAGCTGCACTTCGACTCGCACCGAACGACTACCATTCGTGGGTGGGTCTCGGCGAAAGCTATTACAGCTCGGGCAGGTTCATAGCTGCCGTAAAGGCGATATTGAACGCTCAAAAGATTGAGGAAGCGAGCGAAGCTGATGTTTCGGGCGATGTATGGTTCACCAAGTACATGCTGGCTAACATCAAGCGCGAACTTGGCGAATATGACGAAGCCATTGCCCTATATCAGACGGTGATGGAGACGCATCCTAACGAGATCGGCGTCGTCCTCGCACTATTGCAGACCATGGTGGACAATGCTCTCATCTCCGTGGAACGAGGTCTCTTTGGCAAGGCAGTGGAGCTTGCATCCGACACGATTGCTTTTGCCAAAGAAGCCAGCGATGATGTCAAAGAAACATTCAATTTCTGGAAGAGCGTTGCAGATGCTTGCTCGGTATTCTCGTCTGTGCAGAAACATGCAAATATCTTCCCTGTTGACACGTTGAAGCATTTGTTGGAGAATAGTACCCCGGATGCATTCGCGATATTTGCGGATATCGACAAGGTTGGCACCGGGGTAGTCTTTGCAGAAGGCTTATACTCAAATGATGAGAAGCCAGGCGTTGATATCACCAGATGTCTTCATGCCATGATCCTGTGTCATAAACAGGCTATTCATGTCACAGCCCAGGACCTCCATGCGCAGGCCGTGGCTTACTACAACCTTGGCTGGGCCGAATATCGAGCGCACACCTGCCTGCCACCCCACTTGCGAAAGAAAGGCAATAATTATGTCAGGGCAGCGGCCAGATCTTTTAAACGAGCGATTGAGCTAGAATATGGAAACTCGGAATTTTTCAACGCTTTGGGAGTCGTCACGAGCGAGACCAACCCCTCTGTCGCGCAGCACGCCTTCGTTCGAAGTTTACACCTCAACGAGCGCAGCCCGACGGCTTGGACAAACCTAGGAGTGCTGGCTCTGAACTCCGGCGACATCAAGATGGCCAATGAGCTCTTCACACGAGCACAATCGACCGATCCGGATTATGCGCACGCCTGGCTCGGGCAGGGATTCGTAGCTCTTCTACATGGCGATACCAAGGAGGCCCGGGGCTTGTTCACTCACGCCATGGAGATTTCAGAGTCGTCGTCATCACCTACTCGACGATACTATGCCATGTCTCTGTTCGATTACACCTTATCTGGGCCGCTGAGCACGAGTGTGGCCTCTTTGATACAGCCCATCTTTGCCCTTGGTCAGGCGCAGAACTTACAGCCTGGCGACTTGGCGCTTGGACATCTTTCTAGTCTTTTTCAGGAACGTACCGATGATTATGCTAGGGCGGTGGAAGCCCTTGAGAAGATTTGCGAAATCATAGAAGCCGAGTACGAGACAACCGAATCACCAGAGAGCCTTGTCAAGTTCACCCTCGCCAAAGCCGACCTAGCAAGGGCGTACCTAGGAGCTGGTTCCTACGACCAGGCAGTCGAATGCGGAGAGATGGCACTAAGCTTGAGCAGCGATGAATCAGACAGCGAGCTTTCTAGAGAGCAGCGCCGAAAGTCTAGACTCTCTGCTAACCTGACGGTGGGACTGGCACAATACTACAACAGCCAGTTCGACGAGGCTATCAAGTTTTTCGAGGCTGCGATTGAAGAGTCTGACAGCAATCCCGATGCGATTTGTCTACTCGCTCAGGTGCTGTGGGCGCAAGGGTCAGAATCTGCTCGAGACAGAGCCCGTGCAATGCTTTTCGAGGTTATTGAGAGTAGCCCCGGTCACGTTCAAAGCGTTCTGCTTTTGGGCAGTATTGCTTTGCTGGACAACGACCAGGACACTCTTGAGGCTGTTGTGGAAGAGTTGCAAGGACTTCGAACAAATCCCAAAGTGACGCCTTCGGAGCAGTCTAACATCAGCGAGCTCCTTCGAGCCATAGCAACAATTGGCGACGGCAATACACAGACAACCGTTGTGAACCAGGCCCAAAGCGATGTCATGCTGCACCCTCACCTACCGCACGGGTGGTCTGCTTTGGCAGCGACGGTCAAAGATGGATACGCCGCTCAGACGGCCCTCAAGGTTGCGGCCAGGGGTATCCCGCCACGTGGGACATTGGAGGCTGGCGATTTGGCCAAGGCATACGCAGGAACCAAGACGGCGGCTGATGCACAGAGGGCTGTCATGCTGGCGCCGTGGGCCAACGCCCTGAAGTCGATCTAGGCAACCGATATTCTGGGTTGAAGGGCAATAGACGCACTGTAGGCGAGAGGACTTGAAGATCGCTGTAGGGTAGTCCCCGGTCAAGAAACTATGAATTGTTCGCCATCGTGTTTCCTGTGCGGAGTTGAATGAGATGAAGAGTTGATAACGATGCCCCATAGTAGCAAAGGCTTGGCATCATGCTCCGCGGGTGGTAGACAGAGCCTCTTTCAAACGTGTCAGGCGCCCATCCACCCACGACTTCTGCCACGCATCAATCTTGCCGCCCAGCAGTACGCAATTGTCAGGAGTGAGCAGCACGGTACCCCTCGCCACGACCGCACCCGCTTTGACAAGTATCTTTTCGCCAATCATGGTCCGTCCGACCCCAATCTTGTCAATACGGTGAAGCTCCAGCGCAAACACCTTCTGGCCGCGGCAGTCCTGCAGCACAAGCCTGTGCGTCGCGGCCTTGCCCGCCGATCGCGCCGCATCTGCCGCGGGAGCACGCTGCTGCTGCGTCTGCGAGACGCCCTCCTGGCCGTTGTCATCGTCGATGATGCGGACAATCTCCCGCCCGCGCGTGCGCTCTCCCCGCTCGATAGCCTCAATCTCCTCGATCTGGTCCCAGCGGCTGACGCCAAGGTTCTCCACGTCGAGGACCTGCACGTGGACGTCGAGCGGCAGACGGACCTCCTTGATGGCGGCGTTGGAAAGGTTCGCGGGTAGCGCAGCGAGCGAGACCGTGTCGAGGAGGGCGTTGGACGAGAGGTCGCAGGCGAGGATGCGGGAGCGTGCTGTGGCGAGTAGCGAGGGCAGTGGCAGCGGCGGGTTGCGTGACTGGACGAGGCTGGCGACGAAGGTTGCGGATGGGGCGGGGAGGGAGGCTGCTAGAATGGAGGAGCGGAGTTGCGAGGGGAGATCCATTGGGAAAAGCTAGAGCAGGCAACCTGGAGGGGCTTGGCCGATGCTTTTGGTAGAGTTGCTGTGTTTCGAATCTGCAGTGGGTGATCGTGAGTTGAGGTTTTTGTAAACGTGGGTGACATCGGCTGGCAGCGGCCTAGTCTAGTTCAGGGGACCAGCTCCCCCATGCCAGCTCTAAGTTTAGCGCCCTGCAACGCTTAGCTTGAGCCTCATTATGCCCCTGTGGGTCCTTCAGCTCATCCGACCACTTTTCCACACATATCGTCACTTCATTCTTACTATATCCGGACATATCAGATCACTCAGGCTTGGTCAACACAAGAAACTCGATCAATTGCATGCGGCACGCTATAATCCATGACTAAACACCTCCTCCCTTGCCTCCCGCTTCATCAGCCCCAGCCACGACCATGTCCACGATAGCTTCCCCTCGCGACAATTCCACCACGCCCATCCGTCGCATCCCCATCGGCACGCCGACATCCTCCACGCGGCCCTCCCTTGAAGCCTCCCGCTCCGCCGTCACCTCCCCCGTGCCCGGCCAGCAGCCGCCGAAACGCACCAACCGCGCCGCCCTGCGCGAGTACTACAACCTGCGTGCGCCGCGCATCGAGCTTCCCGACTCCGAGGTGCCGGCCAGCGACATCGACGGCGACGACTTCGACGCGGACGAGTACGTGAAGAAGGTGGTGTCGCAAAGCAATCTGGAGGACCTTTTGCGGCTGTACACCCGCGTGGTGGGCGAAGTGCGTGCTCTGGACGCGGAGAAGAAGGCGTTGGTGTACGATAATTACAGCAAGCTCATTACTGCGACGGAAACAATCCGAAAGGTACATAGCCACCCTCCACATGGGGTACCTCAAGGAGTCCCTTGCTAATCGCTCGGCCTGCAGCTAAGGGCCAACATGGACCCCCTCAACCCAATGGCATCAACCCTCGACCCGGCCATCGCTCAAATCTACAGCCAAGCCTGCTCCATACGCGACAACCTCCGCCAATCCATACCGCCCCCCGACTCGGAAGAAGGAAAGCAGCGCGAGGCAGAGGCGCGCAAGCAGAGGACACACCAGCTCGCGGTCCAGGTATTGGCTACGCCGGAAATGCTACGCGGTCTAGTGAAACAGGGCCAGATTAAGGAGGCCAAGAAGCAGTGGGAGATGCCGCGGAAGCTGTTACAAACGTGGAGGGAGCAGGGGGTGGGAGGCGAGGACGTTCAGGCTTGCATCGAGGAGGGCGATGCGGCAATAGCGACGGCGGGCGCAGCGATTGGGTTGGGCGTGGCGCAAGGGGACAATTCATGAAGTGACTGGGACAACTGCGAGGGATGGTTTTACTTTGCAAGGTTCTGGGATGTCTATGTCGATGGTAAGACTGCGGGTCATCATACAGCGGGCGATGTTTACTGAATTTTCGAGCAGATTTGGCATAGGACTGAAATTCTCGGCTTGATTAATACAGAGCTTACTTCAACTCTTCCACATCCAATACAGTAAAGGGATCCTTGTCGTACTCGCTCAGTACCACCTCTGCCTCGGCCACACTCTCCTTGAGCAGCTCCTCCAAGCTCGGTCGCAGCACTTCCCGCAAGTAACCCCGCTCCGAATTACTGTGGAACACCTGCACCAGCGTCTTGCCCTGCTGGATCGCCCTCAGGGCCGAATGATGGCTCGTCTCGCCCATGACCAGCAGATCCACATCGGCCTTCTTGAGCACGTCATAGCCGCTTCCAGCGCACACGCCGAAGCTGCGCACCGTGATGGAGCTCACGTCGGCACCAACAGGGGTGGCAATCATGACGTGCCGCAGGCCACCCAGGCCCGCGGCCAGGCGGCGCAGGATCTCGGGCAGCGGGACAGAACCGGCCGGGTCGAAGTGGCCAATGGCGCCGTAGCCCGCCGGGGAGTGGGATGCGGGCGCCGAGACACAGGGCACGGCGACGGAGCGCTTGGTCTCGTAGGGCCCGGCGATGACGTCGGCGAGCCAGGTGTTGAGTCCCTTGGGCGCTGCGTCGACGGCCGTGTGCGGGCAGTAGACGGCGATGCCGGCCTTGACGAGCTGGATGAGGGTGGCTTGCTGGGGATCCTGGTTGGTGATGGACTTGAGGCCGGAGAAGATGAAAGGGTCTTTCAATGCAAATGTCAGCATGTAGTAGGACGTGAAGACGAAACGGTGGTGCTTACGGTAACTGACGATGACGCTGGCGCCCTTCTCTATGGCGTCCATGGCGACTTGGTATGTGAGATCGTTTGTGACTAGGACAATGGGCCTCTTCTTCTCTCCCTCAGAGTCGGAGTTGCCCACGAGGAGTCCAACATTGTCCCAAGCCTTATCCGCAAGCTCCTCCGGATAGCTACACCAAGAATCAGTCAATTGAACGAAGCTTATGTTAAGCGGACGTGTGCATACGTCAAGCGGCTTGTGGGTGTGAGAGGCAGCTTACAGTTTCTGCATGGACTTGACTACCAACTGGGTAAACTCGGAGGACTGAACCTGCCAGGCACCCCAGGGACCATCTGCAGCCATCTTGGTAGTTGTAGGGAACCTTGCGGGAGATTCTGTCTGATTGGGGTCGCGGCAGCTTGAGTGAGCCCGGCTGCTTGTGATGCCCAGCAAGTTATGCTGAAGATGACAAAAACGGGTAGTGGAAGCTTTCAAGGATAGCTGCGATGAGTGTCGAATAGTCGTGAAGCAAGCCCTATTGATCAATGCCCATGCATTCATATCCAATTCTCAAAATCTTTCAACGAGCCCCCGTTCATCCGTCTTTATGCCCGATGTCTTGGATATCCGCTCCGGCAAAATGATTGCTTTGTTCGATGCTATTGATCAAGACAAGATGCGAAAGAAGTCGGATTGAGATGAAGCTACCGACTGGCGGCTGCAAACTGGAGTCGTCAAGGGCCCCACATGCAGTCAATTTAAGGCAAGGGATAAGCGCCCCTCGGCTAATACCAGTCTAGTTCTCATATCATTACCTGCGAGCTGTGCTATTCAGTTATATGCACGTCTCTGAGGAAACCAGATGATGATGAAGAGGGCGAGAAGTAATGGAATGATGATCATACTCAATGAAGTATTTGCCGAGCTCTGTGTACGCAACGGCTTTGTCCTGCTTCTTCAACGTATAAGACGATTCAAAGTTGGATAGTGAAATTAAGCTTGAGAGATCTTTGAGAACTTGCTTCAAAAGAGCTCGTGTTACACGTAGCCACAAGATATTATCGGGATGATACGCGGGAAAATAGTACCCATAAGATCATAAGAATCGCTGATTGGGAACTTGAGTACAGTAGCTGATCGGGGAGTGGGGAAGATAAATCATATTTGTTCTACAAGAGCCTCCCAAAAGCATTCATATATTGAATGCTTGACATGTCCTCAACCCAGTTTACGAGAACCAGAGGTAGTTGTGTGGATATTCATCAGATGGGATATGCCTATCCTAAGCAGCGACGGCACCGCGTGGATCATCCACAAAAAGAAATACTTAAGAATATGTGCCTGTCCTATTCTGGCAGGAAGCTGACTTGACTGGTATTTCTAGTCAAATGGTCGAGATTCAAGAACTAGAATACAAGCGATAGGTCCGACACCCAAATAATGCAAATGCATTAGACGCTCAGGCTCTGGGGGCTGAGCAAGTTCTGGGCCACTAGTGATGACTTTTCATAGTTACGATTTTGGAGTGGTGCTGATATGAGTAAATAGAAACGCCAGAAACAATCTCGAGATTCTTCTATCGCAGCACAAGACTACTGCTGTCTCTTGCGTCAGTTTGTTAGATTGCAATTCATTCAGCTCCTCTCAAAACAGCAGGCGCCTCATTAGTGTGAGCGGCGAGCAATAAGACATGATCTGTGAAATTCTACCTGTCTCTTGGTGCTTGCGAGGAAATTAAACCTCGGTCGAGACTTTGGTAACTCCATAAGCCGGCGAGAGCCCCTAACTCTGCCTCGAGTTCTAGAGTGACACTATTTGTGAAATCAGGAGTCGAATACAGTTAGTTTGTAGGCAAAGTGTTCAAGTATGTTGAATGTGGCAATATTCTATATGCGGCTTGCGGAATGTATGAGTGTTCGGGCGTTGAGTAAGGGATTGGCGAGCATAGGTAGATGCAGTGGAGGCTGGCTCAGTCTTAAGCTGACCGTCGGAGTATCCGACGGAAAATCGGATATTGAGTAGTAGTATGACTGCTTTTTATTGATTCGAGTAGGTGATTGTGGCCAAAGGGAGTGATTGCATCAAGCTCGCGCGCAGCGTCATGATAACTTTCGTACAAGACTTGCGTTGTTCCACTCAAATACTCCGGGAGCTTGCGATGCAACTCTTCATCAGTGTACTGAGCATCACAAGCACAGCTCATCACAAGAGATCAGGTCCACGAGGTCTCCAAGAGTCTCTCCTTGACCCTGTCCATGCATCAAATCTGATTCCTCAGCGAAGTCCGGCGGACAGACGATATAGTGGTGAAAGTTGACACTATCCAATAAATTGTGTACAAGAGCGCCTGTGGAGTTGTCGTATCATCAGCAAAGAAGAAACAAGATCGGAGCAACGGACAAGCCCATGACCTACCAGTACAGGGTCTGTAGGAAGACATTGCAGGACACGCTGGAGCAGGTGGCATTCTCTTAATTTATCCTGTACTAATTCAGCAAACTCATCACGCCTTGTGAAGTTGGTGCTAGGCTCTGGAACGGTGCGTGAGATGGCCAAGATCAACTGAAATGTTCCTGCAGATCCAGAACGAAGAAAGGATGCGAGGAGCGAAACCCCAGATCCTCGATGCCATCGAAATGGAGGCTACTGTCGTCACTCAAAACATAATCCCTCTTTCTAGTTGCGGTATCGTCTCCGCTATCTATGTCGATATTGGTGTGCCGTGATTCAGGGGCTACCTCATGTGGTGTCGGTGGTGGAAAAGGCAGCCGAGGAAAGCGCCACCATTTATTACATCCCGACCCCTGAGGCACCTTGGAAAGTATCCATGAGGCGTCCCAACTGCCTACTCTCCACGAAAGGGCATGCACGCAGAGGATTGAGTGGCTCCCGAGTTAGGGGCAGAAGCAAGAGTGAATGGCAAGAAGTGAATAAATCGTACGTGGCCACCATGATCCACGATAGAGGCACCCAGTCCTGGACTCGGTTCAAGTTACCAACTCGATTAACAAGCTCTGATACTCTCAGAAAAGAGCGAACCCCATCTCAATTTACTGAAGACGATTTCAGAACAAAACCACTAAGCACGAGCTGGCTAGGCAGAGTCTACTCTGTGAACTATACACCGGTTGCGGATGTCCCCTATACGATGTCAGTGGCGGCTGCGTTGTGGTACGATGGCTATATACGGAAGTCTGTAATCGGTATGCTATCACGCATACCTCTTTTCGCCGTTTAGTGGTTTCTTGTAAGAGTCGAAAGCAAGTCACCAAATTGTGTCAGGCAGGCGTCTGTTCCGCCGGAACCTCTTGTTCTCGTCCAGGTTCCGGAAACACACCTCGGAATGGTGTTGACACCTTGAGCTGTGTTGTCCTTCTCTATGTGACATACTAAGCATATGGTTTTTGCTTCCTTCCAGACTTGGCCCTTATACCGAAGTCCCGATTCCGGTTATGAGAATATCGACCTTGAACGTTGGACTGGCGCGCAGGGTATCACTGAAAGAGATGATTCACGGTGTGGACATGCGTTTGGCTCGTTGAGTTGACTTCGTCTTGCCTGTAGAGTTGGCCAAAAGGTATAGCAAACATATTTAGAGATGTTCCTCGTTCTACAGACGACGCAGTCTGCAATGGCTGGGCGGGATTTGAAAGCCACCCATCACAAATCCAGCACGGTATATCCAGGTACCTATAACCCTCTATCAGACGGCACAAGACAACTAAAGGATATCTGCGACGTCTGTTTGACTAGGATGCAGGAGCAGACTATTCCCGATCTCCATTGCCACGGCCTAGGTCTCTGCGAACTCTCCAAACCCGTGAGCCGATGGGTCGCTTCTCATTTTCCCTTAAAGATTCAACCCAGGGAGTTGCCGTCACATCGTGAGCCAATGCGACATCCTCTGGCTGTTCATCCGAGCAGTCGTCTTCAGTATCTTCATCCATCACTTCTACTCCAATCCCTGATCCTTCCTCTTGACTGGACCTCCGATAGAGTTCTTCTGTATACGCCCAGGTCGGGGCATCAAACTTGCCGTGAACCAGGACTATATCTCGTCCGCGAGACTTTATTTCTTCAATCTCTGACTGTGGAATAGGGGTCAAAAGATGAATTGCTCCATTCGCTTTATCAATGCCGCGAACAAGCACGAGGCCAATGCATCGTGAAAATCGTGGATCAAGCGCAACATCGTCGGGGTTGGGTATGTAAGGTATACCCTCAGGCGTGTTGACAGTGACCAGATCCAGGAAGCTCCCTATTTTTCCTAGGTCATGAGTCGATTTTGACGAACTCTCGGTCGGTGCTTGTGTACGCGATAGACCTCTGAACGCCTGTCCGTCCTCGATCTCCACAGCAGCAAGCACCATACCGTTGATTGTTTCAGCGAGCAAATCCGGCTGTGCTTGATAATCATAACACAAGATCCCAGTAAGACTCTTATTAGGCCCCAAGTATCGAACTATCCAAGGTGAGATTGATGAGAGCGGAAGAATTGACCAAGATGGTGTTGGCTGAGGTTTCACATCTTCCGAATTTGCTATGTGAAAGTAGGACAATGTCTGCATTGCTCTCAGATGTGCAGCAGTCCTCGACGTAAATTCAGATTGTTGTGACGGCAGTGCAGAAAAGGTCTTTTTGGAAGCATCACGCAATGCCTCGACGGTGTCAGCTGGTCCATCTTCCGACATGTAAATGACTTCGTCTGGATTAAGTCCTTTGATGATCTCAACCAGAAGCTCGAGCCCAGTTCCAAGTATCCAGCCTGGAGTGTTAATGAGCAAAGGTAGGCCCGCCAAGACCTTTCGGTACGTGTTGATCAAATCGAAGGTACATTCCATGTAGAGATCTGGAGCCGATGCGGGAGTGACAGATGCAAGAGGATGCCAACGAACGACCTTATAACCCCCTCTGTGATGACGATGTACATCCGTGTGCGTAAAGGGGGGTCCAAAGTTTGGCTGCAGGACATGAACCAAGGATAAGGTCCCTGCTGGACAAAACTCCGGCTGGCCAGGATCCAGATCAATAATCGCGATACCGTCTCGAGCGGGTTCAATACAGGTCAACAGCCTATTTGCAAGCAACTTAGAGAATGTGGATTTCCCGGAAGACTTTGGCCCGCATATGAATCCTGCCCATGACCCGTTCCGGCGAGTTTGTGCAACCAAGGCGGCGAGCTTCTGATTCCATGCAGGAGGGGAGACGAGATCTTGGACGAGGCTCCTCTTAGGAGCATCGTCTGAGGAGTACAACTAGTTACTGTGAGCACAAGGACGGAAGTACTTGGTACGGGGGGTCTGACGATCTGAAAAGTTGACCGACGGCTACTGGCAGAAGCCTCGTTCCATATCCCCCTAAACAGAGGGGACAGTGGCCCTAGACCACGCAAGCTGTTGGTGTTGTGGTCGTTATGGAGCTCAAGAGAAGTGTTCTCCGATGTTCTTAACACAGGAACTGCGTAGCAGTGCGGCGCAGACACCCAATGCACTGTCTCCGAGGGCCTGATAAAAGAGCCCAGAATGGTGACCTCGCCTGTAAGGACCCGGACACCAAATGTGCCAAGAACCATGAATCTCTAACAGCAATAAGCGAATGAATGAAGTATCAGTTTGGTCCCGTCTTACCTCAGTCTGGGTCAGCCTGAGTTCTATAACACCTCCGGCTTTGACCAGATGATTGCGTTTCGATGGACGAAAGGATGAATACTGAATTAATTTGGCAGGTGTGACGACGTCAGACGGGTCATCTGCTTGTTCTCCTATCCTGCTCCATCTACCGTTTAGTGGCTGATAGCAAGGGTAATGAGAGTGACCTCACCTTTGGCCCGTCCCATCAGCAGCAGGCTCTTCTCGACGACGAGATCCCCCACGGTTTGGTTTAGTGGGCGATTGTATAGCCTTGCCATGTTCCTTCCCCTTCAATGACTGCAATAGGGTGAAAGGATTGGCTCTTGTGTCAGTGGGTTTGGACGTAGTCGAGGCTTTGCTTGGCTGCTCTTGAGCTGCCTCGGCCAGCCGTCGACGAGCTGCCAACGCACTCACGGCGCTGACAGGACTGCCAGCCTCTGAGATTAGTATTAGTAGCAGAATGGAGAGCAGCGAAAGGCAGCTCAATGGATTGTCAGAGGTGGCACTTACGCTTGGCCGCATCCTCAGATTCGAGCTTTCGTCGCTTACTGGATGACATGGAATTCGATCGAAAGCACCGTGGGAATGAAATAGAGTAAATCCAGACCCCTCGACGTGCTATTCCACAGAAGAACCTCCCAATCGAGAATTAGTATGCTTTGCTTCCGTTATCTTACGGAAGATTTCAATTTACAGCAGATCCAGTGCAAATGTCCTGTGGGGTCGAGGGTGGCTTCCAACTCTTCCCATCAAGCGCCTGCCTGCTCGTAGCGCACCAGCACAGCCAGTCGATAGCTTCTTATCGATAACACCAACGCGCTCCATCTTTTTCGGGTCTCACCAGCAAAGACCCCTGTTGCCCTCCCTCAGTAAAGCTGCCAAACGCGACTCGGTGGATCCCCCCACGCATCCACTCCAAAATTTCTACATCCAGAGCATCGCGAACACTTCAAACCTTTGCGAATGGTTCGCTCTGCCCAATCGCCTCCCAACGCATAGAAAGCCTTCTAGGGAATCTCGGGGAAACTGAAGCAATGGCGCCAAAAGAACCCTTCAAGGTGCATTCTTTGAGCAAGCACATCGCCGACACGGAGAAAGGCCTGAGCGCGGATGCACAGTTCAATCGTCGGCCTGGGGCACGCGCAGCCATCACCAAGAAGAACGCAAGCACACTTGATGCTAACATCTTCGGCGCTAACGACGACGACGACGACGATTCGAGTGATGGCGATAGCAGCGATGAGGAGGGCGGCTCTGACTATTTGCGCAAACTCCAGGCTGCCAATGCGCTCTCCGCTGCCAAGCGCCGCAGCAAACCCGACGAGATTGCCGATAGCGACGTCGATCGTCAGACTCCCGTGACCAAGGCTACCAAGAAGCCTCCAGTCAAGGCAGAGCCTGATAGCTC
This sequence comes from Stachybotrys chlorohalonatus IBT 40285, assembly GCA_000732775.1. Classification (NCBI taxonomy): domain Eukaryota; kingdom Fungi; phylum Ascomycota; class Sordariomycetes; order Hypocreales; family Stachybotryaceae; genus Stachybotrys; species Stachybotrys chlorohalonatus. Next base: position 17,391 of record KL660323.1, on the reverse strand, counting down.
GTCCACTTCCTCTGAAAGCGAGTCGGATTCCTCGGAGAGCGAAACCAAAGCACAGCCCAAGAAGTCCACTGCAAAGGCCAATGGGGTCAAGGGCGACAAGGTCTCTGCCACGAGCAGCAGCTCCTCATCGGGATCAGACGGCGACAGCGACAGCGACAGCGACAGCGACAGCAGCTCCGAGGAGCTGGAGCCACCTACCTCGGCTCAGACTACGAAGACTACCAAGACTGTGCCTGCAGCGGACGACTCGAGCGAAAGCAATAGCGATAGCGAGAGCACCAGTGCCAGTGGCAGCGATAGTGGCTCCGAGAGTGATGACGAGAGCGAGTCGGAGCCCGCGAAGAAGGCACAGGCCAAGCCAGCTACCAATGGCAAATCGAAAGTAGCGGTCTTCTCTTCTCCAAGCTCGAGTGACGAGTCTGACAGCGAGGACCAACCTGCGCCAAAACCAATGCAGAAAGCAGTCGGGCCCAAAGTAGCTTCCAGCGACGATGAGGCCTCCGACGAGGAGATGGTTGACGAGTCTATGCACTTGTCCGACCGTGAGCCTGCCTCGAACCAAATCATTCCTTCGTTCCTAAAACCCGGTTTTGCACTCCGCAAGGGGGAGGACGGAGCCAACGGCGCAGATGTAGTTCAGCAGCTCAAGAAGGCCAGTGCCGAAGGCAAGCAGTTCTGGTACTTTACTGTGCCGCCAAATGTGCCAATCTCGGTTATTGAAAAGCTTGAAATCCCGATGGATCACCAGAGTAGCAATGAGAGTGTTTTCACCCACAACGGAGAGCAATATGGGATTTCTTTCGATAGCCTGGCTCCCAAGAGCACCATCCAGATCCTGATTCCTTCCGCCAAGGGTCCTCAGATGCAATCACGTTTGTTCAGCCTCTCTCCTACCTTGGTTTTTCATACTGACTTTCACTGTAGTCTCTCGGCAGCCTAGCCAGGTTATGCAGGTTAGACGCATCGCTCAAGTGGGCAACAGCACCAATGGCTCAACCCCTGTGTCGACCGACAAGCGTGCGCCCCGGACCCAGCCAAAGGGTCTCAAGGCGCGGTTTCAGCCTATTGGTGTGAATAGCTCAATGGGCAAGATTGGCCCAGATGCCTCCTCGGACGCAGAAGCCGATATCGAGATGATGGACGCCCCCACTCCATTAGCTACAGCAGTCCAGACGCCAGCCAAAAAGGACAAGTTGAAGAAGTCCAGGGAGACGCCGGCCAAAACACCTGCAGGGAAATCCAAGAATAAGAAGGCGACAGAGTCGTCAACCCTCTTGCCATCTATCACTCCTAATGAGGATGCAACTCCGGCTACCGCTCGCAAGACGAAGCGAAAGCACACCCCTTCTGAGGATGAGGCCGCACTCGCCTCATCGCAGCTCGTGCAGGAAAGCTTATCAGCAGAATTGAGGACTAAGAAGCAGAAAACGAATCGCAATGCGAGCCCGGATTTAGGATCCGATCACCAACCTTCCTCGACGGTAGTCAAGAAGCAGACGCCAGTAGTGCCGCCTACGATACCTCATACCTCCTCTAACTCTGGGGATCAGCAGCCTACCTCGACGCCTGCCTCAAAAAAGGCCGATTTACCAGCTACAAGCAGCACGAAGAAGTCCAAGAAGTCCAAGGTTGCGCCGCCAGTTCTGGGTAGCTCCCAGCCTGCGCCCACTCCAGGCAAGGTTCAAACACCTGTGCCTGTTCCTCGGCAGACAGCAGTTCCTCTACCTAGCTTCCCAAGCTCCACGCCGGCGCCGGCCTCTTCTGCGCCTGCTCCTGTCTCCACGCCTTCCCTGAGCAAGGAGGAGAAGAAGGCTAGAAAGCGTAAAGAAAAAGAGGCCAAGATAAAGACGGCTATCCCTTCCAGTCAGCCTAGCATCACTGAGTCAGCGAAGAAAGTCACGCCCGTGCCGCCACCGAAGCTCAACGGCATGGTCTAGTGTCCCAAGCGAGGCTATCGGTCAGCATATGTGCCTTATAGGAAGTGAGGGGCTGAGTGACTGCATGGGGAGAAGATGGGGGAAGCGAGCGCATTGCATGCTACTATTCAGACGAAAGCTCAGTTGGCACATATGGGTTATACGCGGGGCTAGACTTGCTCTGTGCACAGTTGGTGATTTCGGCGTTAGAGGATCAGGAGGCAATGGCTTGTGCAGGGTCTTCTTTGAGGCTCATTTGTGTTTACCTCGAGACATAGCTCGATTCCCGGAAATTACGGAGGGTGTCAAAAGATGAATTAGGAGAACCATATTACTCTAGCAGGGCGTCTTCCGTGACAATGAGCGCGTGGAATCCACTGGCATGAAGGATGTTAATTAAGCCTATGGGATAGCGTCATCATATTTGATGCATCGACATAGGGGATCCTCCAAGCCTTCAGTAGAGGGAGGATGTAGAATCTGCAGTGCACCAACCGTTGAAGACGCTACTAAACCAATAAGTCGTGAGTGGTGATAGCGGCATGTTTGGCCGTGGCTATTGAGGACTAGCTGCCATGTAACGACATGCTGAGTACCAAGTCTAAAACCCAGAGTCTGTCAGACATCGCTTTATGTACAGCCCTGGCTGATAGGCAATCATGGCAAGCGAGGTACGGTACAACCGCTGACACCTCATGATACCACATAGCCCCAGCACCTACAACATACAGCGTTGGCTCTGGTCATTAGGGATAGGTAGGACATGTCTTGCATCTTCCATCTTGGCAAGACACAATCTTCTGGCGCCTACCAAGTCTAGGCCAGCCAACCCCGCATGAAACGGCAGAACGCCGATGAGAGATGTACCATAGTAGTCAACGTACGCCAAGTCAAAGGGCGAGGGTAGGCTTTGGATCAAACATTAACTCAGTTTACATTTGACGGTTCATGTGCCAAGTCCCTTGGCGATGATGCAGCTACAAGGCCATTCTATAGGATTTTGGGGGGAGGGGACCTTGGGAGGTTCTTTTGAACTTAGCGAGACATTGGCATTGGCAGCGTATAGCTTAATGAGACCGAGGAATGCGAGCGATACGACGGCAGTTGTCGACAGCTACGAGAAGAATCGGTGTGAGGGAGAGGTACGGCATTGTGAGTCAAAGCGGCTGCTAAGGGACAGGCTCGGATACAAGGGATACGTTAAGGTTCATTCGCGTCGTCGACAGGGTATTTCTCGCACAACCAGGCCGCGGGTGCGAGTTGTGCGAGATACGGGGTACGAAGTACGAGGCGAAGAAGCGCCGAGGCCCTTAGATGGAAATGGTGCTTTGCGCGGGTCGTCTGGATTGGGATGTGGGAGACGCGACGTGGGCTTGAGGCGCTGGGTCAACTACAAACCGAATTACCAATTTCACTGCTCTCTTCTCAAAGCCAGGCGAGGGTTTCAATGATCCCATTATCGCCCGCCCCATGTAATCAATCCTATGGGCGGGGCTAGACTCGATCCCCGAGTTCCATAAAAAAGGCCAGCCAGCCAGCCAACCCCCCAGCCAACCCCCCTTGCACCGTAGGTTCCGTTGAGATGGCACCCTAGATAGGGGGGTCAATCGCGATTTCAACGACCCTTTATGGACAAGGTCCTGCGATGCTAAAATTACGCGTACTGGCATCTCCTTAAAGAATGCAAAGCTACCTATTCCGTACTTTGGGTACTGTACCTTGCCTTCAGGTATTTGACATGGGGCTGGAGCCAATGAGAACACAGAAGGACGGAAGTGCTTGATATCGCTATTGAATTGGCAAAAGTAGGTATTGTCCTATTATATACCGTAGGGGCCTAGATTCGTTCTCTTCCTCTTTTATTTTACCTACCACTCTGTAGTACTGATCGGAGCTAAATGTCGTGTTCGGAGCAAGTAGGCGTAAGGCACTACTAGCTTTAACAGCTCCAAGGAAATAGGGTCACGTGAAGATGTGGATGCGGCGTCAACCCAAGTGCCGCAGGCCGTGAGCTCATTTCCCTTGTGCTCAGTTGTACCTGGAAACTAAGCTGTGCGGTTGGTCCCGCAGTGAGAGTCAATTGTGCCCGTTGGACGAGGACTGTCTGGAACATGTACCCGCTGGAGGTGGGCGGACAGAAAAGAAGAAAGCGGATAAGAAGTTTTCCTCTGTTGGTCTTTTCTTCTTCATGTTCTTTCCGGGCCAAATCGCCAGATGTCAAGCTGTTCCCAACAAATTAGATAATCGGTCGATGGAAGGACCCAGTCTTGAAAATGATGACTGCCGAGGAAGCCGAGTATTACCAACCAATCATTATTTTCAGGCGCCAACTCGGCATCCAACTGACTCCTCATCGGCCTATGAAGTGGGTTTGGCAAAGGGGGCCAAGGCGGATACGCCGGATCAAAAAATGCATGGGGGGGCCGGGCAATGGCGCTGGACGCCGGCGCATGGGACCCAATCCCTGCGAGCGCATCGCAAGGGGCGGTCGACAGTGTAAGCAGGCCACGCCCTGACCCCCCCTCGACACAATTCATCAAAGTGGTCGCGTGCTTTGTTCCGGGGTGGATGGACGACGTGCTATTGAGGATCGGTCGGTTCAGCGCGAGTCGGCGTGGGCAGTGCGTGGATTCGCCATGTTTGACGGCTGCCAAACATGCGATTGTGAAACGACCGAGGGTGACAAGTATACCCTGTTGGCTCTTTTTTGGATGGCCGGCATTCTTGTCTTATTGAGAGAGTACCTGTATGTGGCCGGTGGTTGGAACACCCCTCGGCAGATTGGATGCAGGAGAGGTAGCCTAGAAACCCAGCAGGTAAGCTTTGGGGCTGGGTGATGTACATGAAGATATACATGAGCGCTACGTGACATAGTATTGTGATAATTTGCAGCACTAAAGGTGTTCAACAGATAACCTCAACCCCTCAGAGATTTCCGTCTGTGACCGGCAAAGTCGAGCAAAAACCTGAAGTGTGGTCACGTCTGGCCACGGACATGGATCAAGACCCATGTCTCCCCTCGTCATCAATTTGCCCGTTTCGACCACAAATCTAAAGTGGAGCCAATTGCCGCGTCCAATCTCTCACGGTCCAGTCAAGCCACTCCGAGAAAAGTTTTGTACCGTTTCTGCCCCTGCGCAAAGTGGTGGGTACCTAGTAATCTAGCTGCCACGGGGGTATGACCTCAGCACTCGGGCCTAGCGCGATGCGCCACAGCCAACAAGGTAGAGGTGGCAGGGCAGTTGCTCGCGTGACAACGCACGGCATGCGTGAATCGGCTTGTTTGGACATTGAGACGAGACCTGACTGACGCTACCACATCATGGGCGATTCTCGCGGTCTTGGAGACCATTGTAGGGACCATTGGAACCTGCAAGTACCCACAGGCACCAGGGCTGTGATTGATGAGGTCAGACAGCTTTGCCGCAGTTGCTTGTCTGGGCCGCAGAAGAGTCATCATCTTAGGACTTGAACGAAGACAAAGGTGATTATTCCATCCCAGGTTAGAAACAAGATCAAAGCGCCGCCGCCGCCGCCGTCAAACATCGGCGAAGGGGCAGGAATGGCAGCAGATTTTTACAAGAACAGGGCGGAGCCACATGGCTGCTAGGTACGGTAGCTTGGTAGCTGGCTCTCCTCGGCATCGTCGCAGCGCCCGAGGGCCCGCAGCCGTCGAGTTCTGACCCAATGTCACAGGGTTTGACTGCGCACCCGGTCAGATTTCATTACCGACCGATTTCTCTTGGCACGACGTGCCTGGGCTCAGTTAGCCCATCATCGTGCCCGCTTCTCCCGCACATGTACGCCAATCGCGATGCCGTATGTGACTCTCCGCCCAGCCAAATGATGCAGGAGTAATCGAACAGAAAGAAGCTGGGCCCTTGCTGGCACCTGGGGCGGCAGCAGTCTCTCACGGCTTCTGTTTGCCGCTTCAAAGAATCCGTGATACTTGACTGCCGTATACCTCCACGTCTACATGCTTTCCGAGGGCGGCTCCTCGCCTTGACTTGCTTCCGCCATCTCCGTGGTCCCTTGGAGCTTAGCAAGTCCTTCCACAAGGCTTTTCTTGTCTTGCTGTGCGTGTGCATGGTTGAGCCAAGAGTAATTAAGGCCGTGGTACCGCGGAAGGGGTCCATCTCGCTCCACTCACAAGCCACATCCCGTCATTGTTGTTGTGCTGCAAAACTTCCTGCTCTAAAGTGACATTACGTCGATACATTATCGGTACCTTGCCGGGCTGTACCTCCACACTACCTTGCTGCCACCGATTCTAGTACGTCTTATGTTCCTTCCCTTCCCTATGTGCTCCGTATCTGCCTAGTACCTAACCCTTTATGCCTTTACATTTGCCCTTCCTTGCCTTCTTCAATCCTCTTACCTCCTTCTCATTTACCTTCACCTTTTGGCCTAAACTTGGCTCATCCAAAACATCCTCCTCCTCCTCCTCCTTTCCTCCCCTTTCCTGTCATCTTAATTTCCCTCCTCCTCCACACATCCAAGCAGTCATTACCTGTTAGCGGAGCACCGTCGGCGTTGCTAGGCCGGATCGCGCGGAATCGCCCACTCGTCGGACTCGGAAGCTTCGGTCCCCCGATTATGCGGTAGCATCTAGATATCGATACTCTGTTGATCAAACATAATCAGCTGGTCAACCGCTTCACATCTTCTTCTTTCGCCCCTAGCACGACTCTCCCTACCTTTGACTTCTTCTACTCGTCCTCAGTCCATCATCGATATGGACGAGCTTCCCACGCCCTACACAGGCAAGGCGCCCTTGCCATTGCCATGGACCGACAGATTGAGCCTCGCGGTTTTCAGTCGTTTGTCAACGCGCACGCCTGTCGGTAGACGGAGGAGGAATTCCAAGTCGAAGATGCTGTCCCCTAGTATGCTCGCCGTCGCCGACCTACAAACGTCTTTCGACTTTCGCGATGGCCTCAAGGATCTACGGAAACACAAGTGGCGGTTAGCGGATTTGCAGTATGCCGTCTTGGCTGGGTTGTCGCTCTTTTCGCTCTCCATCGCCCCATCTGCACCGCTCGTCAAATCCCTGGCTGTCATCGCCAGCGCTTGGGTATTGCTCATGCCAGCAACCAGGCAATTCTTCTTGCCGTCCCTACCGATTTGGGTGTGGCTTTTGTACTTCTTTTGCAGCCGGTTAGTCTACTGAGATTCTGAGGCTTCCTCGGCTCCGCTAACATTGAATTGTAGATTCATTCCCTATGCCTATCGACCTCACATTTGGGTCCGCGTTCTTCCTGCTCTTGAGAACGTCCTTTATGGCGCGAACCTCTCCAACATCCTTTCCGCTCACAAACATCCTATCCTCGACATTCTCGCTTGGCTTCCCTACGGAATCGTCCACTTCGGCGCCCCCCTCGTCTGTTCGCTCGTCATGTTCGTGTTCGGCGCCCCAGGAACAGCTCCGGTTTTCGCAAAAGCATTCGGCTGGATGAGTGTGCTTGGTGTCACCATTCAGCTCATCTTCCCTTGTACGCCTCCTTGGTACGAGAACGAGAATGGCTTGGTGCCGGCAGCGTACGGTATGCCTGGATCACCCGCCGGCCTGGCCCGCGTTGACAAGATTTTCGGCATCGACTTATACACGACCAACTTCACGAATGCGCCGTTGCCGTTTGGTGCTTTCCCATCGCTCCACGCCGCCAACGCCGTTCTCGAGGCCCTTTTCATGACACACTGCTTCCCTCGCTTTCGAACATACTTCATCCTCTACGCCGGTTGGGTGTGGTGGGCTACCATGTATCTCAGCCACCACTATGCCGTGGATCTAGTAGGTGGTGGCTTGATTGCCGCCTCCTTCTATTACTGCTGCCGCGCATATTGGTTGCCGCAACGACAAAGCGACAAACTCACGAGATGGGATTATGATTTCGTCGAGATCGGTGACCGTCAGAAGACCGCGGACGAAGAGCAACACTCCTATTTTGGACTAGGATTAATCGAGCCGCCTCGCCGTCTCCCTTCAATGGACGAATGGACACTGGCAAGCACTTCAAGTTCAGGCAGTGGGACGATGAGTCCAACCTCCGAGGACAATTACCACGGTGTCCTCCCCGTGGATGTTAAGAACGCCGCCTGGACTGACTAAAGCTTGGAGGGCACGTACCAGTCACTTCTTCGGAATAGTCGCAATAACCCAATTGGGCTCGGCATCGCGGACAATGTTCCCCTCTCTCTCTTCAGCATACACTCTTTGGATTGTACCATTATTAAGCACGAGCATTGAAATGATTTCAGCGAGCTCTTGACCGCCTTAATGACGACGGCGGTTATTTTTGAAACGCATCAGCAAGGGCATTTTGGCGCATCTGGGAGCTCTCAGTTCTTGATGCAGCGGTTTCTGCATCAAGATGGTCACGACACTGCTTGGAAGTGATCAATAATCTTTGACAGAATAATTTAATGTGTATTGCTCTCTAGGCTTCGGCTGCGGACCTGCCATGGCACCCGGAGAGTATAGATCAAAGACTACAATCGTTTTGTACATATAGCACGGGATTCAGAGGAAATACCCGAAAGGCATGGATAGAGCCAGGACGCGCTTGGGCGCAGGGAAATAATAGGCAGAGATACCACTCGTTACCCTTTAGAGGTATTCAATACAAACAGAAATGATATGTTCACTTGCCAGTCTTAGTCATAGTAAACCAGCAGCGGAAGCCGCTTTTGGACACTTCAGGTTGTAAATGTTCATCACATCAGACGAAGAAATACAGGCTACGCTCTGATCCTTAATACAGATTCCGTTTGAAACACCAGGATGCCTGCCAATTGAACTCAAATTCATCGTCATGTCTCAAAGATCTCGCTATTCAAACCGACATCCCGATCAAGTAATACAAAGGCCGCCTTTGTGAGCACCTTTCATGCTGCGCAGGGCGTATGTGCGAGATCCAACTTGGTCAGGATTCGTAAAGAAAGGGAACCGAGGGAAGTGGGTTCGTCTCAAGGAATTGCATTTTCGCTCCTTCGCCAAAATTTCGTACTCGCTCTCTGAAATTGCTGTAGTAATAAGGAGGTGAAGAAAGGGAAAGCTACCAGCGCTTCAGGACCCAGGTCATGGGGGTATTCGACTCAGAAAAGTGGACGGTGGCCGTTTTTCTACCTAACGGCCATGATCACCTCCTTACGGTGGACGCGCTCCAGAGCCCTTTGCTTGTTTCGATGACACGGTTCCCGATATTACCGGGCTTTAGCGAGGGAGGTACGTCTTGGGTTGACGTGTTACCCATGACGACGTCGTGCTGGCTGTCCACGTCGACTTGGGTGCTGTAGCCGCTATCCTTGGCAGACGAGCCCATGCTGATAGCACTGTCGTCTGTGCGATGGCCCGGCGGCGGAGCGCGGGCGTTTCCACGTGCGGGCTCAGTCGACTGAGCGCCGTCCATCATGATGTTCTGCACCTCGCGCAGCTTGTTGATGGCGCGGACAGTGTCGATAGCAGCATGGAGCGCGCGGCGGGCGTTGAAGTTCTTCTTGATGATGGGCAAGAGGTTCTCGCCGGCGCCGTCGGATTGGCCGTGGCCGAGGACGAAGGGATGCTGGAGGGCGACGTGGGCGGTGACGCGACGTTGGGGGTCGACGGTGAGGCACTTCTGAATGAAGTCCTTGGCATGGTCGGAGACGCCGCGCCAGTACTCGATGGGCTGGAAGCTGTAGTCGGCTTTGAGGATGGCCTGCATTTCCTCAAAGTCGGAATCGCGGTCGAAGGGCGTGTAGCCGCAGAGGAGGAAGTAGGTGATGACGCCGATGGCCCAGATGTCGACGGGCTTCCCATGGCCCGTCTTCTTGAAGATCTCGGGGGCCATGTAGCCGGGCGTGCCACAGGTGGTTGTGAGCACGTGGAACTGCTCCTCGTCCATAATGCGGGACAGGCCGAAGTCGGCGATGAGCAGGTCAGCGTTGTCCTCGGGGGTGCGGAAGAGCAGGTTCTCGGGCTTGAGGTCGCGGTGCACGATGCCATGGTCGTGCAGGTAGGCGACGGCGGAGAGGGTTGCGCGAATCAGGTCGGCGGCGTCGAGTTCGTAGTAAGAGCCCTTGCGCAGGATGCGGTCGAAGAGCTCGCCGCCCAAGGCGAGGTCGGTGACGAGGTAGAGGTTGTTCATAGTCTCGAAGTAGTCGACCAGGGTGAGGATATTCTGGTTCCCCATCGATACCTTTTTCAGCACTGCTATTTCATTGCGGACCTGCTTAGGGGAGAGGGAGCCCCCGTTCGAGTCAGTCTCTCAACAGCTTGCGGCCGAAGCAGTAAAATTCGGGGGCTCGCACCATGTGTTCGCGCCCGGCCATGAGGCGCTTGTTGATGACCTTTGCAGCATAGCAGCGGCCCGTGTCGATGTGGACGCACTCCTTGACGACGGAGTAGGAGCCCGCTCCTAACGTCTTGCCAACCTTGTATCTGCAAGGCTGGATCTGCGGCGGCTGGCGATCCATGGTCTTGGAGGGGAGGGGGAGGGGGGGAGTGCCCCGCGCAAATAGGGCGAAGAAAGGGGCGCCCAAAAGAGCAATCGCTAGGCCAGAGGGGCGCGGGCTACAGGACAGGGCGGGTGAGGACGATGGAGGTAGGAGGCAGCGAGTCGAGGAGGACGGTTCCGTGAGGTTCGTTGCTTGCACATTGATCGGGATAAGATCTCAAGGGTTCGCGGTTGCGGATTATTAAAGGAATATTGAATGCGGGATGGGGTGGGATAAAGGGTGGGGTTGAGGTCTGGTGTGCTAGGGTACGGGGATGCGATAAGGCCTCTGACGCCAAAGTGCTGATCAGCCGAGCAAAGTGTCAGCCCCAAAAAAAAAATCCTTTGTAATTACTGTATGCTTTGAGGAAATGGGCAAGGGGCTACGGAGTAGTGGGATGCTTCGAAAATTCTAATGATGCATTAACTGCCAAACTCCCATAGCAGAGGTGTCTAATATACATGTTTTTACGCCGACCCTCATCCATGATAAGACCGTATCCGTGTACCCCCCCTTGTCACAGTTGCGCGTAGTTTCCGGTTGTACGTGCACCCTTGTCCCTGAGCGAGCGAAGAGGTTTGCGTGACAAAGGAGGGGGGCTCCAATTTCATGAGCAGCCGATCGAACTGCTCTTGAAGCAACGAGCTTCTTCACTCGCTAAGGTTGGCGTTCATGGGAGAAAGCTGAGAGATCTCATCACTCAAAGGTGGCCTTTCTTGATTGCTTCTTGGAGCTCTGGTGTTTCTTGTCTCTCATCCGTGACTCATGAAACCGCTTCTCGCTGGGAGTTTTGTGTCAATTTGGAGCCGTTGCTCGTGTTTTTTTTTGTTTTTTTTTTAGGATGCTTACATTTCTTGGTGCTTCTTCTTCTTCTCGCTGCTAGTCTCCGCCGGGGTGGTGTCGTGGTATATGCGGGTGACCTCTTCTACGAGCTTGGCTCGGTTCTCCTCCGCGTTGGTGTTCCTGGACCGGTGTGTCTGGGCGTGAAAGGTAAGACTGTCGTTGTTTGCAGTGTAGTATCTTGAGGACCGGACACTGCCATGAAGGGACTTTGGCAGCACGGCCAGTAGCTCATGTACGGGGTAGGCCGTGATGGCTTTGGTCTCGGTTCTGCCACCCTGAGTTTAGCGAAACAGTACCTGTGGTTGGTTCGAGCAGGTGGCATGGTGTGTACTTGTTAACGTGCTGGCCGCCTGGCCCGCTGGATCTGGCATATGTGGTGTTGCCGCGAGGAAATTGAGACGTGTCTAGAGATTCGTACCATTTACGAGCCTCCGCCAGGGCGTCTTGGTCGAGGCCAGCATCGAATGCTTCATAGCGCTTGTGTCTGGCGGTGACCAAGGGAGTCAACCTTGGCTGCAGAACCGCCGAGGTGGAGGACAATGCCTTGCGCAGAGGCAACCTCGAAAACATGATGATGAGAATTATAGCATCAATTCATCTGAATCAAGGACGTGGTCAGCCAATGCTTATCCTGGCCAAGCAACCAGATCCACGGCGAGTCGGCAAAGTATCCCAAGGCCCGAGTCCTCCGTGCAGGCGGTACATGCAGCACTTGCAGCGAGCATGGGCCCTTCGTTGGCTGCCGTCATTGGTTACCAGGGTTAGGCGGATTCTGCCAGCCGCCCGGTGCCACTACGCGGCTCACCGCCTGCCTCATCTGTGTGTAATGCCTCAACCCTCCCCTGCCGTCCCGTCCCTAAGTAGAGCTAAGCCTTGCTGCCTTTTATTCCATGCCCGATCTTTTTCTTCCTCCATCCAACAACGTCCTCACCCAACCACGGCCAGCTCTGCGTTTCTGACCACGCCCGCTCATACCGGAACCTGCCTTTCTGCGCTGCCGGACTAGGATCCAGTAAATCGAGGATTCGAGGACACCAACTCGTATTCCGAGGAGTCGTTCCGCACGGCAGCCGCCATCAGCAGACCTCATCGCTGGTGTCCTCGATTTTATCCATCCATCTCACGTCCTTTTGCTGCCCTGAGCCGCCATTGGAACCCCCCTGGGCTGATCCCTTGGTCTCCCTCCTGGTTCTTCTTCTGCGGCCAGAGGTCCTCTGTTTTCCACGGTAACCAGACGCTGCCCGGGACGTATTTTGCCGCGTCGCAGCCTTGCACGCCTAAACTCCAGCTTTCCTCCATCCCATTGAAAGCCCATTCTTCATGCCAGAACCCGAAGCCCAGCTGCAGGCGACGGCAGACCTCTCTCCTGTCTCTCCCTCCCCCGTCCACACAACCGCCACCTTGGCGGTACCCGCGCTCCAGGAAACCGTCGACACCATCGACGCCATGGTAGCTGCCGCGCTAGCCCCCAACGGCATTGCTGACGAGCCGAGCACTGTTGTCGATGCCTCCATCATCGATGGTGAGAATGATGGTGTCGTAGATGATGACAGCAGCTTCGATGATGCCTATGGCGAGGACAACCCAACCGTTGGCGTCGATGCTCGGCCGGAGCAGCAGCAGCTAGATGTCAATGACGATTATGCGAAGACTTTTGATTCTCCCATCGAGCCGGAGGAGGGTGAGGACCCTCAACACGATGTATCATCTTTGTCTCAAGAATCCAACAATCTATCCCACGCGTTAGGCTCATCGCCAGCTCAGCCGTCAGACGCCTCTCATGCCGCTCCTGATCCATCACCGGTGCCTCAAATCGCTTCTGGTACCCCTGCCGCCCAGTCCAAGGCAGACCAGCGTCATCCCATGTCGGCTTCGTCTTCTACACCACAGCTCAGTGAGCTGCCGCAACCAGAGGTGCAGGCTCAGCCAGTGCCTTCTCAGCCCGCCATCACCCCCCAGCCAGCCGCCGCCGACGTTGCAGGAGCTCAAGAATCCCCGCCTAGTATCGAGCAGCTCGTCGCTGATCTAACATCCCAAGCTGTTGAATCTGCCCAAGACCCATCTGTTCAGTCCGCCCAGTCCGCTCCGACAGCCAACTCCACTCCTCCTCCCAACAATGCCTTGCCGCCGTCGTCTTCCCTCCCGCCGCGGCCTCCCCTGCCACACTCAGCCGCTCAATCGTATGCTTCCCAGCACCACCCGTCCGGATCTAATGCCCCTATGCCGGCAGGCGTCGCCATGCCGTCTGCTCCGGGGCAGGCTCCTACATATATCGCCGCCGGAGCCCCCGGTACCTCTACTGAAGCCATCAGCAGTCTTCCCACCCTTTCCGCAAACGGTTTGAACGCTCCCGCCAGCATTGCGTCACTTAACCCACCGTCGTATCCTACCAATGCTCCCGCCTATGGTGATGAGCGAGCTCAGGACACCGATTATCAGCGTCAGTGGGAGCAGTTCATGTCGGACGAGAGACAGTACATGGCGGAGGCTAAATGGGACCGATTCCCTGAAGGCTCACGCATTTTCATCGGTACCAGATCCGCCACAGGCGCGGCCAAGAACGGCGCTCACATATTTTGCACAGGCAATCTTTCCAGCGACAAGGTATCCAAGCGAGATGTGTTTGACATGTTTCACAGATTCGGCAGGCTGGCTCAAATCTCGCTCAAATCTGCGTACGGTTTTGTCCAATACCACACCGTTGAGGAGGGGCACCGAGCCATGGAGAATCTGCAAGGGATCGAGATTCGAGGCCGTCGAATTCGTGAGTACCATGACACCATTGTCTACCTGGCACCGGCTTGCTAATGTCACGCAGACCTGGAGATTTCTCGTCTTCAGGATAAGTCGAAAAAGGAGCGTCCTCGTAGTCCTGATCGAGGAGGGCGTGGACGCGACGGGGGCCGTAGAGGTGACAGACATAACCAGCAAAACCGCGATGACTACCGCCCAGCTCGGAAACAATCCCCTCGACGAAGCGATTACCCTGGAAGAGATGACGGATATAGTGGTCGAGATAGAGGGTACTACGAAGGAGATCGCCGAGGCCGGTCCCAGTCTCCCGGTTACCGGCGGAATGACAAGGAGTCATACCGCAGACGCAGCCCAAGCCCCTACTCCAGATCCCGTAATAGCAACAACAACAACAACAACAACAACAACAAAAATAATACCGAGCTCGATCTTCCCCGCAGATATGGTGCAGATGTGCCTGACGTTCAAATCATACTTCAACCCGAGGTCGACCGCGACTTCGTGGCCTGGGTAGAAGGTGCATTCAAATCCCGTGGGCTGAAAACAGAGGTCATGTACCTGCATCCGCGCTTCCCCAAAGATCAAGTGATTCAACGTCAAGCCGCCGAGGGTGTTCACGCAGTCGTTGATCTAGACATCCGTGCGCAAAGCTCAGGAAGGATTCCCGTACAGGCCTTTGACCGGTCAGCGGGTTCCAGCAACGTTCGGTTTGATCAGTATGTTGATCTCGATCCCAACACGGCCGCCGAGGTGATTTTGCGGACAAAGGCTTCCGGCGCCGCAAGTTATACTCAGGCATATCCTGGCTCAGGCGGCTACCCGCCCTCTTACGCCGCTCAGGGGCCGCAGCATCATGCTACCCCAGGCTATCCCGGTTCACATCAACCGAGCTCGTTTGCGCCGCAGCAACCTCAAGTTAACAGCCAGGATATTGCGAGCATCCTGGGACAGGTCGACAATACGACGCTGCAACGGCTACTCTCTACCATCCAAACGACACCCCAGGCTGGATACCAGATTGCAGGCCACAACGCTGCCGTATCCGGCAACCCACAAGTCGACATTCAATCCATTTTGAGCAGCCTCAATGTCAATTCTGGGTCACAGCAGGGGGGCGCGCCTCAGGCAGGATATGGAATGCCATACGGTGGCAATTCCGCGGCCCACGGAGCTGGCCTAGGACTTGGGAATGGCGGAACAGGCGACGCTGCCGCTGCGGCCCAAGTGCAAAACATAATGGCGCAGCTAGCGCGCTTCCGGCAGTGAGGATTGCATTCGCTTGACCTCAAAAGTATATTCCCATTCGAGGCTTGCGAAACGAGGTGGATGCAGGGTAGTTTTTCAATCAAGGGAGGTATCACGGTAATCTATAGAGGGACTGGCGCTTGAGTTGACGATATCAATAGGTTTAGATTTCACGGTAGACATGTGCTCGACTTGAAATGGGACTGTTGTTTCCATGAGCATGGATTCGGGCACGCGATATATATATCATGCTTTAGGTCTTAAAAATTTATGAAATCTTTTAAGCTCTAAATGCAATTCTATGTGTTGTATGTGAACATGGCAACAATGCTACCAGCCAAATGATTCGTCGTGCCACCAGACCTGTCTTCCCCTCATAACCCATGGTCTGACTCGCCTCCTGACCTCCCTAGCCATCTCTGTTGGGCCACAGACGAGGACCGCGACGGCCTCCTCTGTGCCTTGTCTGAAGGTGGCATCGACGATCTTTTCAATGTCAGGGCGTTTCCGGTTGTGCTCGGTAGTGAAGCGATTCCGCCGCGTATCGCGGTACAGCGGGCTGAGCTCCACACCGGCATCGGCGATGGGCGCGGTGGCAGCGTTGTCGTCCTCGTTTGCTACGCCCATATCGCCCGTGACGAAAAGCTCAATGTTGTTGTCAGCGAGGATGCTGTGACTGGTGGAACCCGGGCCCACGGCCCAGGTAGCGTCGCCGGCCGCGCGGATCGCCCAGACAAGCTGGGCTTTGGCGGAAGGGTTGTCGTGCAGGACGGCTTGGTAGATGGGGAGGGCGAAGGTGGCGCCGACTCCTCCGGCAAAAATCAAGATGCGGTTGATCTTGGAGTCGACGAGGTCGTGGTAGTGTTTGCCTATGGCGCCGTAGGGTCCATCGACGCCGAGGTGGACCTTTTCACCCGTCGCTGCGAAATAGGCGAGGTACTTGGTCAGCGGACCGTTTCTTGTCCGGGTGACGAGTGTGATGTCGCTGTTGTCCTCGCTGACAGCGGCAACGGTGAAGGGGTTGTACAGGAATTCAAAGACAGGCTCCCGCGAAGGCTGGTAGGAGGGCGGGCGGGCCGAAGCAGGGACGCTGAGGTAGATGTGGGAGCCAGGGTGCACTCGGAACTGGTTGGCCTTTACGGAGGGTATGGAGACGGTGGCCTTGACGAGGCTTGTGCCGGGGATAGCCTCGAGGGTGGTGGGAGCGGTGATGGTGGAAGCCTTGCGGACGATGAGGTCGAGGACGAAGACGGCCAGGGTCTCGACGACGTAGATTCTCGCCGGGGGGGCATGGAAGAACAGTAAAGGCGGCATACCCAGCGCCACGACAAGATGGGTAACGAAGAAGATGCGGTACGAGGCCGCGCGCACGCTGGCCATGGAAGTGCCGTTGAGGACGTGCATGGCGAGGGCGGACAAGGTGCCGCAGAGGACGACGAGCTGGCTCATGCGGCGAACCCAGACGCCCTTTGCGAGGAAGAAGTAGTTGTAGAGCAGCAGGTGGACAAGGACGAGGGCGTAGATGATGCGGCCCAGGACGCGGTGGTAGCGGTTCACGTCCTCGTGGGAGGAGCCCAGGGCCCAGGCGAAGGGGTTGAGAGCCTTGAGGGAGAGAAGGTACTGGATGGGCATCTGGGAGAGGGCGATGACGCCGAAGCGCTTGGTCAGGTGGAGGTAGTCTGGCAACGCCTGTCAGCGCGCTGCTCTCGTTTGCCTGCGGCCAGGAGAAGGGGGAGGGGGGGGAACGTTACCTGTACCCGTGCCCAGCACCGTCAGTAGCAGCAGCCACGCCGTCCACGCCGCGCCCAGCAGCCACTGATCCCGCTGGCCCCAGTGCGCGCCGCGGAAGCAGACGTCGTCGCGCAGCCACCAGCGCAGCATGGCCCAGCGGGCGCGGACGCCGCCGGGCCCGCTCATGCGGCGGGCCTTGATGACGGGCGACCGGGGCACCTCCTCGTACGCGCCGGCGGCTCGGGAGCTGCCGCCGCCGCCGCCGCCGCGGGCAAGGAGCAGCCGGGTGAGTAGGACGACGAGGGCGGGCACGAAGGCGGAGAGGTGGGCGACGGCGGCGTAGAAGTCGAGGGCCTGCCGGCGGAGGAGCTTGTCCTCCTCGGAGAGGGTGATGAACTCGTACGCCCAGCCCATTTTTTAATATATA